>JAVRKA010001014.1:0-32366 GCA_034508555.1 Venustoraphidia nigricollis | reverse complement strand
GGTACAACTGGAATTTTAATGCGAATCGATTACGAGATACTGGGGAATAATAAACGGGTTCCACGTATTTTATGGTTCCAGTTTCCAGATGTTAATATTGGTAAAATAGTACGTTCAAAATATCGAAATGTTTTTGATACAAAAAATAATATCAATTGGACACCGATAAAACAGTGTATGAGAACCATAAGTTCCGCGAGAAAATGTAGTAATTCACATGTAGAACGAAAACAGTTTCCTGTAGTTCCTGCGGAAGGAATTACAATACACAAAAGCCAAGGGGCTACTTACAACAGTGTGGCAATACATATTAAATCAGGTTTGCCACGAAATGCTCTATACGTAGGATGTAGTCGAGCAACTTTTCTAAGCGGTTTGTACATAGTAGGAAACTTTAAAAGTCCCAAGCCCCCAGCAGACACAGATGCTGTTCATAATGAAATTAAACGTTTAAAAGGAAACGCACTTTTGAAACCCGTTTACTCATTTTTGTTAGAAGGACGCACTGAACATTTCCAAATTATGTTCCACAATGTACAAAGTTTAAATAAACATTTTAAAGATATTACTGCAGATACAATTATTTTAAATTCAGATATTTTATTGTTTGTTGAAACATGGACATTATGTCCAGAAAATTATAATATAACTAATTTTGAAATATTTGCCCGTATAGATTCGCCAACGCCTTGAAAACCTTATGGAATCGTCTGCTATGTAAAACAATTTTTAGCGAATCAAGTCAATGTATTGGAACAATTTACTTCTTTCGATGAAGCTCATGGACATTTAGAAATTGTTGTATTTAAATTTAATGATTCTGTGATTTTTTGTTCATATAAGTCTCCAACATTTAGTATTTCCAGATTTTCTGATTCACTGTCCCATCTGTTTGAGAAACACAATATAAACAATGCTAAGTTTATATTTGTTGGTGACGTAAACGTAGATCTGAAAAAACATAAGCATTGCAAACTTGTGCAGTTGTTTGAAAAATACAATTGTAAATCTACATTAGATGTAAGTACCTCGACAACTAATTCACATACACAAATTGATTGGTGTTTTTCCAATGCGACGAATGTGACAGTTGACACATATGAAACCGTTTACAGTCATCATAAACCCCTGTATATTTTATTAGACTCTAGTGATAAAATACCAGTAGTCGTACCGACATGCAAGAGTACCGAGGAATTAGAAAATGATAATCGTGAATCACAGGATACCACTTTTAGCAGAGCTTCCACTCCCAGTTCGGCATCGTGTATATTAAGCGAAATTGATAGTAATTATAGTAGTCCGGAAACAATTTCCAATTCCAGTTTTATTAATTCTACATTATCTTCTGACACCAGAGTAATAATTTATAAGCCAGTTGGATTTTATAATAATGATAATGTTAGCTGCTATTGTAATTCAGTAGTTCAAAGTTTATTTATTATACCTGAAATCAGACGCATCATAACAAATACTAATAATACAGATAATTTATTAACTAGTCAACTGCTTTCATTATTAGTCAATTCGCAGTCCAATCTTCATAAATTTGTTGAATCGATAAGTATACGCAACATTATTGCTTACATTGAAGGAAATACAGATTTTTCAGGACGTGAACAGCAAGATGCATCCGAGTTTTTAAACGCTTTACTTTCACAATTCGAAATTGAAAATGTTTCGTCAGAAAATATATTTCAGTTTGAAATTCAAGATATATTAAAATGCGAATTATGTAGCAGCATAAAAGTATTAGATAGTAATTTAGACAGGATATATAGATCATATTTGAGAAATGTTCAAAAACAATATATCTCATTTCCAGATTTTTTTAATTGGAATAATTTGGAATTCAACTGTACTAGCTGTGGCTGCAACCAACAAAAAATTAAAACGAAATTAATCCGTGTCAATGAATATTTAATTATAAATTTTGTTCGATATGACGGTTTACACAAAATAAATACGCTAGTGTCCAATTTTAGTGAATTTTCGGTAACAATCGACGACTTTCAATTTGAAACGGTTGCAATAATAAAACATCTCAGCGAACAGCAGACTATAAACTCTGGTCATTATGTAGCTATAGTTTCCACTGAAAGTGGATGGATTGAATGTAACGATACAGTAACACGTATTGTTGACTTCCCGCGTGATTTGAAAGATGTTTATTTGATAATCTTAAGGCGCATTAATATTTAAAAATACCGAGATAAGTGAGCGTACAGTATTATAGAGAAAATAATAAATAAATTAGGTATAACATACAAATGTAATAATAATTAATAGACATGAATGCGAAATGTTTAATTAATTACACATAATAATTACGCATAATAAAATTAAAAACTTTCCTTAAAATTAATATGCCGAGTAGTATTTTTATTTCAGATCAAGAATGAATAATTACGTTACGTTAGTTATATACATTTATGACGGATATGGAAGCTTAGTCAGCTTGCTGAAGTTTGCGACCACGAAATAAAATTAGAGAACCCTAAAATTAATACGTCAAGTAGTATTACTATTTCAGATCAAAAATGAATAATAGATCTTACGTTACGTTAGTTATATACATTTATGACGGATATGGAAGCTTAGTCAGCTTGCTGAAGTTTGCGACCACGAAATAAAATTAGAGAACCCCTAAAATTAATACGTCGAGTAGTATTACTATTTCAGATCGAAAATGGATAATAGACCTTACGTTACGTTAGTTATATAACATTTATGGCGGATATGGAAGCTTAGTCAGCTTGCTGAAGTTTGCGACCACGAAATAAAATTAGAGAACCCCTAAAATTAATACGTCGAGTAGTATTACTATTTCAGATCGAAAATGGATAATAGACCTTACGTTACGCTAGTTATATAACATTTATGGCGGATATGGAAGCTTAGTCAGCTTGCTGAAGTTTGCGACCACGAAATAAAATTAGAGAACCCCTAAAATTAATACGTCGAGTAGTATTACTATTTCAGATCGAAAATGGATAATAGACCTTACGTTACGTTAGTTATATAACATTTATGGCGGATATGAAAGCTTAGTCAGCTTGCTGAAGTTTGCGACCACGAAATAAAATTAGAGAATCCCTAAAATTAATACGTCGAGTAGTATTACTATTTCAGATCGAAAATGGATAATAGACCTTACGTTACGTTAGTTATGTAACATTTATGGCGGATATGGAAGCTTAGTCAGCTTGCTGAAGTTTGCGACCACGAATTAAAATTAGAGAACCCCTAAAATTAATACGTCGAGTAGTATTACTATTTCAGATCGAAAATGGATAATAGACCTTACGTTACGCTTGCTGAAATGTTCGACCACGTAATAAAATTAATTACCTTTTTTTTTTAATTAATGCGTTGGGTAGTATTTCTATTTAATATGAAAGCAAAATCAATATAATTTAGCATTATATTTTAATGGGATCGATATATCATTTAATTATAACACTTTGACAAAACTTATGTGAAATAAATAATTAGGTACATATTAAAATATTATCCACGAGAAAATGTTTTACGCAGTTTATTGTTTTACAATTTGAATTACAAATTGGAATCTTTGTTTGGGTAGGCGATATGGGACAGAACTTGACATATATATAAATCGCGTCGTTGCCCCTCACCACATACAACTTTATTATCTTAAGTATCAGCCTGTATTTTTCGCTAGAACCAGAAAGAGGACCTCAGTTGAGCATTTTTTGCTTCATAAAGTACTATCAGTAAAAATTAATGATTCCTGAAATATCTGAGATCGTTGGAGAAATAGACATATAATTATTAGTTTTAATTTACATCGCAAGAATTATGGAAATTCTTGTAACTGTTTTACTGTCATAATTATATGGTAATTTCTCCAAATGTTATTTCAAATAATTCAAAAAACATATACGTAAGTCTGGCACTTTGTTATACGAAAAATGCTTAAAATGATGTCCGTTTTCTGATTCCATCGAAGAAAAAATAGAGTGGTACTTAAGATAACAACATTGTGTGTGCTGAGAAACGGTTGAGTGCTACCGAACGATTCGATACCTATTTTAAAATTATGCTTCCTATCGAATATCAATCCTCTCCCCAAAATTTTCGATTTCTAATTCAAAAGACAAAACAAGGACCGTTACGTAAATGGTAAGTTATAGAAGAAGCGCAAGGAAACTATAATTCATTTAAATGACACACGTATAAACATAATGACACCCTTCAACACTGACGTTGATGGAAAAAGTAAGACAATTACCACCTTCACGGAGTAATGCTGTGGTTCCATGGAGAGATAAATGGTAAATGAAACAAGAGGTGGTGGTTTTTAGTGGGTAAGAATCTCCACACTATTAGAAGGTACCCTGCCTTCTAATGTCTTATGTAAGATTTTCCACCATCTAAAAAAAAAAAAAAAATACGAGTACATATTTCACATTCTACAGTTAGAATTAAATGTATATATTTTAAATATGTATATATATACCCAAACTAGCATTGGCTTAGCCAAGTTGGACTTCTTTATCATTTTTATTATTACTCTTTAATGAATTGCATGAAATATGTACTCAAATTATAGTTTTGTAGAGATGATTTGTATCAGCGACCAACTTTTTACTAAAAGTTTAAGAGTTGATAACAAATGTAGGATATATTTTTTAGACACATTAAAAATTTTTTACAATAGGGCCTTTAAGTTGAACAGGGCATGGAAAATTTGGGGAGCCGTTAGCGGTTATTTACCCTATCAAGTTTGCGAGAAAAATATCCCCAAAAAAAATTTTTTTTAGGCACTTTGAAATCTAAATAACTGCAAATTTCACACATGTTTAAACATGAAGCGATTTGAACGGTTACAAAGTTTCCCCCGACTGCCCCAAACTTGTATTTTTCTTAAAAATAAAATATAAAAAATTGTTGACACAATATAATTACTTTGCAAATTTACAATACTTACATAAGTACTTACTTGCATGTAGTAATGTAATTTGTGTGGCATCATTCTAAATCCAATATGACGGCCCACACAAAATTGCGAATTATCCACTTATTTGCAATCCCTTGACATGGTTATCAAATGGGAGGGTTTGACAAGTAGAATGCTAGAATTAAATAATAAATTAAAGAATAAATTGATGTTTTAATAGTTAAAATAAAAGACTCAAAAGAACAAAATAAAAGATTAGTAAAAAAACTTTTCAAAGGTAAGATTTTATTGAATTTGTACTAACAAAACATATGAATAAAAAAATGCGTCATTTGTTTTTATTGGCGGGAAAAAAACATTAATGAAAGTAAATCACAAAAAAATGGTAAGGGTTTATGGCATTCAAAAAATAAATAGCTTGAACCATCTACAAAGATTCCTGATTGAATGGCTATGGTCCCATACTGATATGTCCAGTAGCACGTGATTAGAGGCCAAAGAAAAATCCTTTTCCTTATGTACACATATATAGATAGATTTTTTATGTTTTTTAGGTCCTTTCGAGAGGGACGCAGTCCCACGAGGCAAGATTCATACGGTGGAGCCAAAGGCTCCACCACTGTTGTTGCTGCCGACGGGACGTAGCCTCGCGACGCAAGCTCGCAATACGATGGAGTCGAAGGTTCCACTACTGTTGTCGCTGCCGAACGGGACGTAGTCCCGCGAGGCATGACTGTAGTATGATGGAGCTGAAGGCTCCACAACTGTTGATGTTACCAAGTGGCGCGCAGCCCGGCGTGGTACGATAGTAATACGGTGGAGTGTTTTATGCCTGCCATACACTATGCTGCCTATCGTCCAATCGGCATGACGCTGCAGGCTTGATTCAATCTGCAGTGCGTCCATATACACCACACACGATCAATTTAAACTGTCCAATCGGCAGTGACGTTCAGTTGAAGCCATGGCGCCACCAGTGACGGACAATGATGTTTTAGCCGTCTTGGGCATTTTATTTATAATAAAGAAACAAATAAAAAAAAGAAAAGATCGTGCGGCGTGGTGCAAACAGTGGTTAATGAAAAGGAATCAGTTTTCTCATACAAATTTAATAAAAGAATTGACGATTACGCCAAAAGATTATCGTAATTATTTACGAATGAACGAAGAAACTTACATAGAACTTCTATCATTAGTGACTCCTCTAATTGAAAAACAAGACACCGTAATGAGAAACGCTATATCGGCACACGAGAGGCTAACGGTTACCTTACGATTTCTAGCAACAGGGAGATCATATGAATGTCTAAAATTTTCGTCCATAATATCGCCTCAAGCTTTAGGGCGAATTATACCAGAAACTTGTGTTGCTATTTACGAAGTTCTCAAAAAGGATTATATACCGGTAAGATTGCTTTTTTATTTTTTAAATATATATAGTAGCTAGCTGCTGCCCATGACTTCGTCCGCACAGACCTCGCTAATCGCACAATGATGCCATCTACCAGGATAAAGAACAGACTATGTGTAAATCTATCTACCTACCAAATTTCACCCAAATCCGTTCAGCCGTTGAGGTGTAAAAGCGGAACAAACATTCAAACATCCATAGTCCATACTTTTCATCACATTTATAATATCAGTATGAGTATAAAGTATAATATTATCTTAAAAAAAAAACTTCGGAGAAGTAAAAATTGGTTCTGTGCTAAATTCAAAGACTTGCGGTGACTCGCTCTCAAGATTACGACTTAAACAAAAAAAAATACAGAATTTCGAGGCAGGCAAGAAATTCAAATCAAGCCTGGAAATTCTGTGCCTAAAATGTAGAAAAAAAATTAGTTCCGAGGCAGACAAGGAATTGAAATCCAACCTCGAAATTCTGTGCTCATAAACCTTCAAGAGCAAGAGCAAAAAAAAATGCACAGATGGCGTTTTTTTAGTGGTAGCTTGACAAATAAATATGGAGCTGGGCACACGCCTCCTGTGCATTTTTTTTTGCTCTTGCTCTTGAAGGTTTATGAGCACAGAATTTCGAGGTTGGATTTCAATTCCTTGTCTGCCTCGGAACTAATTTTTTTTCTACATTTTAGGCACAGAATTTCCAGGCTTGATTTGAATTTCTTGCCTGCCTCGAAATTCTGTATTTTTTTTTGTTTAAGTCGTAATCTTGAGAGCGAGTCACCGCAAGTCTTTGAATTTAGCACAGAACCAATTTTTACTTCTCCGAAGTTTTTTTTTTAAGATTTCACGTCTTTTTCCAAAGTCTAAGGCTTTTTTTATTTTGCCTCCAAAATAAAAATATGTGCGTTCTTAGAATTAAGAGGCCATTTTCTTTTCTTACCGGTTTGATCTTTTATATAAATTATACGATATAAAAAAATAATTAAACACAACAATTCTGAAAATATATATTCTGTATATATGAAAAACCCCCAAACGCAATACAAAACCACCAAAACGCAATATAAAACCCCCAAAATGCAATATAAAACACCCAAAATGCAATATAAAACCCCCAAAATGCTATATAAAACCCCCAAAATGCAATATAAAACCCCCAAAATGCAATTAAAACCCCAGAATGCAATATAAAAACCCCAAAATGCAATTAAAACCCCCAAAATGCAATATAAAACCCCCAAAATGCAATATAAAACCCCCAAAATGCATTATAAAATCCCCAAAATGCAATATGAAACCCCCCAAATGCAATATAAAACCCCCAAAATGCAATATAAAACCCCCAAAATGCATTATAAAACCCCCAAAATGCAATATGAAACCCCCAAAATGCAATATAAAACCCCCAAAATGCAATATAAAACCTCCAAAATGCAATATAAAACTCTCAAAATGCAATATAAAACCCCCAAAACGCAATATAAAATCTTCAAAACGCAATACAAAACCTCCAAAACGCAATATAACCTCCCAAAATGAGTACCACTTGTATTGATATTATGGGTTTTCGTATGCCGTACCAAACTACATTTATGACGAAACTTTTCTTGACAAATGTCACATCCAAAAGTTGATATTTGCGAGACTTTTATCACCACTAATTACTAAAACAAGAAAATAATTTATTTTTATTATATAAAAGAAAATTGGAAACTAATGTAAATAAATATCATGTAAAAAACGAAACAGTTGAAAAAAACAAAACTTACACACGCGGTCCTGGGATCCGAACTCTGCTCACCCAACCTATGAAGCAAAGTACGCGCCCTAGACCGCTTGGCTATCTAGCTTGCTTTTTAAAGCACCTTATACTATGTATACTACTGTAAATATATGTCGTACGAAAATTTGGTAAGAGCGTACATAAAACTTGGAAACTAACGTTATTTACACGGCGTTATATGGGAAAGACTCAAAATCAATGTATAGTAATCTCTTAGAGATCTAGGGATGGGCTGTTTTTGCGTTTAAAGTACGAAATTTATTTTTCATTTATTTTTCATGTGCGGAATTTAGCACAGAAAAAATCTCTAACGAGATTCTTCAATTATATTACCATAATATGAGTAAATAAACAAATGTGATATCCTGGTCTGCGTGATCTCCCCATATCCCGGCGTACCTATTTTTAATTAAATTTATCTTTTTCAGTTTCCCGATACTTCCGATAAATGGAGAGAAATTGCGAACCTCTTTGAAGAAAGGTGGAATTTTCCTCATTGCCTTGGAGCAATAGATGGTAAACACATTGATATAATCCCACCTGCTAACAGTGGTTCTTATTACTATAACTACAAAGGACGACACAGCATGGTTCTCATGGCAATAGTTAACGCAAAATACCGGTTTATACTGGCTGATTTTGGAACAAATGGAAGAGTTTCTGATGGAGGAGTATTACAAAATACCAAGTTTTTCGAAAAATTGCAAAAAAAAACATTAAATATTCCAAATCCTGAAAACATCGAAAGTAACTCAAGATGTTTGCCGTACGTTTTTGTTGCTGACGATGCATTCCCGTTGAGAACCGATATGCTAAAGCCATATCGACAAGCTGATTTGGACAGCCACAAGGAGAGAATTTTTAACTACAGATTATCTCGCGCAAGACGTATCGTAGAAAACGCATTTGGCATATTATCTTCACGATTTCGCATTTACCATACTCAAATTAATATAGAACCAGATAATATAGAAAAAGTAGTAATGGCTACCATAGCTTTGCACAACTTTTTAATGGAGCATGTTCCATATTCATATGCACCCCAAGATGCTTATATCAAGAAAATATCAATAACGGGACTGTTGCCAATAGTGGGTATGATACTTCAAGGTCAAATATGGAAAATTTACAACGACGAAATCAAGGAAATGTATTTAATAATGCTAAAATTGTCAGGCAAGAATACCAAAATTACTTTGTCAATGAAGGCAAAGTGCCGTGGCAGGATAATTTTGTTTAAAATACAAGTTACTTTGTAAGTTTTTATTATTAAAGAAATATACATAAAAAAATCTTATTATTATATTCATTAATTACTGTGGTACAAAATTGACGAGGAAAGATGCTGCAGAATTTTCAGGTATTGACAATAAATTTTCCGGGTCCGGGGCTACGTCGCTTTCCGAGAAATGCTGATCATTCTGTTGATGCTGCATGGTTGGAGATGGGCTTGCTTGATACGACGATTGACTGGGAGATGTAAACTGATATGATGGCGAGTTGTTTTGTTGTTGACTCTGCATGGTTGGAGATGGGCTTGCTTGATACGACGAATGACTGGGAGATGCAATTTGATATGATGGCGAGTTGGTTTGTTGTTGATGCTGCATGTTTAGAGATGTTGAAGAAGATGACATTTCAAATGAGTGCGAAAAATAACTTGATGAGTCTGAGTATCGTCGATTAGCAGGACCAGTATTTATAAGTTTATAATCCAGTGTCAAATTACCCCACTCAGCTTCAAATAAGACATCGTTTATTAGTTTTTCGACGAGCATTCTTTGTTGTTTTGGCAAATCCCGTAATTTGCTTGCGACAGACTTGCAATAAGTATCATGACGATCTTCCTTTCTAACTTCATCTCTGGGACGCTTGAAATGGCTATTAACAGATTCAAGAACACTGCTGACAAGATTGTCATCATTTTTTCTTTTCGGTATCGGCCTACTTTTTGAGTTGCCTGCTGTAGATCTATCATCCGATTGTTCATTTACTAGTTGTGAATTGTTCTCAGAATCCTGAAACAAAATAATTTGATTTATTTATTAACCGACTTCAACAAAAAGGAGGAGGTTCTATGTTCGTCTGTATATTTTTTTTTATATATGTTCACCGATTTCTCCGTCAATTATGGACCGATTTTCAAATTTTTTTTTTCGAAAGAGTGCACTTCCGAGGTGGTCCCATCGGAACCAAGTCAGGATCTGATGGTGGATCACGGAGAAATCGAGGGAAACTCTCAAATTTCCAAGGCATGCATAATGTTTTTTTATGTATGTTCACCGATTTTTAGTGTTAGATTAACACTAAAAAGAGAAAAATAAAATATTTTTAACAAAAAAACTGAACCGACTTCAAAAAAGGCACTAAAAAGTAAAAAATAATTGCGTATTGAAATGTTTTGGAGTCGGTGTAGTTTTCGGAATAGTTTTCATTTTGACTGCCTTTTTTGAAGTCGGTTCAATTTTTTTGTTAAAAATATTTTATTTTTTGGCTATGTCCGATTTTCAATGACTGTTTGCAACTTAGAATATCATAGTTTTTATTCTGAGGTTTCCGAGAATAAAAAATGTGACTTTATCTACACTCATGTCGTAATATTTGAATTATGAATTAAAATTGATTCCTAATGACGAACTTTATTTCACAGACAATATAAAAAAAAATTGATACGAAATTTTAAATACCTCTATTCTTCGATATTCTTCATTTTGCGCACTTACTACAGGCTCTTGCTCTATCTGCTGTTCTGCATCCGTGTCCTCCACTTCGTCATCAATAGTTGAAACAGAAGCTCTTGCTAAATCTTGATCATCTATGAAAGATAATTCGTTGTAGTACCAAAGCTTTGGTTCATACACTGCATCTGCACTAGCGCCAGAGCGTTTGGAATCCTCTACTTTCTTTTTTCTTTTTTGTACGCCGTCCTTAATGAATTGATTTTTTTTAAAACAATATCGCGGTTTGCCTTATCGTCTACTTCTTTGTACTTTTCTAATAACTTATCGACAGCTGCGTTTCTCTTGTCTCTGAAATAAATAAAAAATAATGAATACCTATCACTTAAGAACTGAAAAGATTAATACTTAATTATTATTTTCTACTTTTTTTGCGTAGAAGAGTATTTTTTTTAGTTTTTTTAAAACTACTTATATACCTATTATTTATTTTTTTAAGTTTAGCTACTGTATGCTACATTGTTAAGAAACACCCATTTTATTACATTGTTTGTTTGTTTGCAATTAGTTCACGGAAGCTAATAAAAGCGTGTTAAAAACGAATTCTGCAATTGTCGCGTCCACTTAACCATAAACATATACGTACCTGTTGTGATATAATTTGCTTCTCACTTTCCATAAACACGGTTCACTTTGATATATTGAAATAAAATCCAGTATCACTTCGCGGTACCGGGCTGTATTTTGCGACATGTTGAGAGAGAGCGCGCATCACGTCTGCCACTGACAAAAATTTTGACTCAACTGAACGCGACCGCCATACACGGTCTAATCGGCATGATCCAATCGGCTTGATCAAGCCAAAAGAATTGAATTTCGATTCTTCCGTCAAGTATAACTGTCATGCCAATCCACACCCATACACTGTCAATTCTACTTGATCCAGTCGGCAGCGTCATGCCGATTGGACGATAGGCAGCATAGTGTATGGCAGGCATTATCTCAATTGTGTAAGGAGCCGCGGGTAGCGGCTATGAATAACAAATAGAAACCAACAGCAGGCAAAGTCGCATACATTTCTATAAGAAAGTCCACTGCAGTATAATGTGTCTATCTTTACTAGGAAATCCGGACGATAATTATTAGCAAAATGAAAAAAGACGCTTAGCCCTTTGCACAATGCATCAATGTATTTTGCTAAGGGCTACAGAGCCTTTGCATTCAATTAATAAAAACATCGTTTTTAATCTTTTCACCAACTATGATTAGCGTAATGAATTTTAAAAACCATACTCTTTAATCTCTATGTATAAAAACCATATACTCACTTGTTACATATATATATTAGAATTTATTATATTTACATGAATTGTAATACATAATTTATAATACTTGAAATTTGAAATATATTAAGGAAATGTGTTGGCGGACCCCCGTTCGAGCACAGCATCCACTGTGCTCGGTAGGGGGGCCACGCCAAAGGCGCCAACCTGGTGCACTTACTTCAATTGCACTGGAGGGGCGCCCTATCTATAAATTACTAGAATGCTCAATATTGATTGATATGTACCATATATTATTACTACACGTTGTTACATATATATTTTGTAAATTATTTGTATATTTTGATTATTATGAAAATAAAAAGTATTTATATCTGTTCTTATCAGCTTAATTATTGTTACACAGTGTTATTGTTAAGTTTGTATTATTTTATTTTATTTATTTGTGATAGTGCGGTACTACAGACGAGTAAGTCGCTTTAACCATTGTACTATTTATTATTGTTAACAGTTGTTAAGTTTGTTTGGTTATTTTTTTATCTTGTTTGTGCGGTTCAATCCTGTTCAAGTTCGTGCGGCGAATTTGGCACAGAGTGGAAAAACTTTGTTAGATTCTGCTATTATTTGTGACTTTTAACACACTTTAGACTTTCTTTTCATTAAAAACTTCTACTAACAGTGCAATAGACTGGATTCTTTTACTTTTACTTTCATTATTTCCTGGCTTTCTTTACTATCGCTTTCCACTCTGCACTTTTCACTTCTACCTTGACCATCATCTTCATCTCCGCACGGGACCAACGGCAAGAATCACATGGCAACTGCGGGCAGCGGCAACGACAGTGATGAGCGTGATCTGCGGCTAGTCGGGGTGCCTGAAGTTCCACCAAACAATGGACCAGTTGTACATATACAATACCCGGTCCCAGACACCGTGGTCTGCGCTCTGTGCAGGGGTAACCCTGACCGCCTGGGTCGCCACAGCTATAAGCACCATAAGACCTTAAGAAACATTACAAAAAACACCACAGCAGGGCGGTAGCGTTCAAGTTCGTGTGCTGCGTTTGTCACTTTACGGGTGATACCGTAAAGGGACTGAAAGCACACTTCACGAGCCACAGGGCCCCCTCGCAGACCACTGCCTCTGCAACCAGACCTGCAGCAGAGGCACCGACGGAGGAGCGCAAAGAGGAAGAGGGAACGTCATCGGGACGTCAGTCACAAGGAACTACGGGGGGAGGCATGCCAACAGTAACCACGACGGCACTATCAGCAACTCATGCCCCCCCCACACGGCGACGTATACCAGCGCAGCTGACGTCTCCGGCAGAACTTGCTATACTAGCCGCCAACAATAGCGGTTCCAGACGACCTCTTCCTCCCAGCGGACGACGCCCCGAACACCATGGAGAAGAGGCAGCACACGTTGGTATATTGACCACCTCCAGCAGGACCAAACAGCCGCCTCCTCCATCTGCGTCGTCCAGCAGGCCGCGGACACGCTCGCAGACGCAACGAAACATTGAACACCGACTGTCCACCTTCTTCCGGCGGGTGGTGGAAGACCGAAGACGATCGAGGGAGCAGTAGACCCGGGGCAGCCCAATTGCAGAGGCCAGCCAACATCCAGGCCACTGTAAGCGCCGCTGAAACTACACAAGCGGCGACGGCATCGTTGGCGGTTGCTGACCCAGCGCCGACGGTGTCGACAGCAGGCGACGAGTTAGGCCTCAACGAATGGGAAAGAACATTCGCCCAGGTGACGGCTGCTGTAATACCAACTTTAATATTTACGTCACCAAGTCACCGCACCTGGGCCCAAAGAGGTCCATAGGCTTCTGTGACGGTGGTTCCCCACAGCCAGAATACAGGAGCCAGCATCGCCTGCAACTTCGCCCACAACATCTAGGGGCGTAGCATCAAGCACCGACGCCATCCATTTCACGCGGTGCTGGATACCTGCGAGGAGGCTGTCAGAAACCACCACATCCGGGTCTGACGTGGGACTGCCAGCGACCACGCCGACCGTGTCTCCCCGACAGAAAAGGCGCAGGGCTCGTCAATCGACCGCACATCAACGACATCGGCGGGCAGGCGCGTCCCACCAACTAGACGCGCCAGGCGAGCTCCCCCTGTCATCCTGTCGGGGTCTAAAGAGGGCACGGACGACACTAGCAGTTCCCGCTACAGTATTTTAGTTGCTCCCGACATCCCTTCGGAATACGCTGCGGAGGAAGCGCACGAACCATTGGCGGTTACGGGGTCGCGCAGAAGACCAAGAGGCCGGACGAATATCCGAAGATCAAGGACCCCAGCACGACCAACTAGGCAACCGCCCAGGGCTCCCCCGCCGTCTCCGCTGCGAAGCCCCACCACCGTCAGAAGATACATCGCCGCTGCCCGCCGAGGTCGCACCAGAGAAGGACCATTGGCCTTACGCCGGACCGTCACCACCTTGCCAGCCGACCTGGGCGCCGATTTACCGGATGGCGATCCGCTGAGGGTGCCGCGTCATGAACAGATGGGTAACAGAGGGATGAGCCGGCCAGTCGCTAGTCTCATTCCTGGAGACGGGGACGATGTCAGGACCGCCTCAATCGAGGAGCAGCCGATGAGGGAGGAAGGCGGTCGTCCGACCGCCAACCAAAAAAATGCGAATTTTTCCGAGAACATATCAAGTTTTTGAGACACATCATAACCAGAGAAGGTTTATTTATAGATCCGGATAAGATGGAGGTATTGAAGAAATAATTTCCCAGCCCACAAAACAAAAAAGCATTGCAATCATTTTTTGGACTCTGTAATTTTAATAGACGGTTCCTAGACAAAATAGCTCAATACACAGCGGCATTCGCACACCTATTGAAAGGAAACCAAGTCTGGAAATGGATCGATAAGGACGAAAACACATTCCGAGAAATGATTCAGTACATCGCTAACATGGGAACGATTGCACATCCAAATTTTGACAAGGATTTTTACTTTGCCACGGACGCATCAGGATATGCAGTAGGTACACAGCTTTATCAACTCGATGAAAATACCAACCTCAAGACAATCGCTTTCGGCAGTAGAGTCCTCAGTGACGTTGAAAAGAACTACACCATAACGGAACTGGAATTACTTGCGGTAGTTTTTGCCTGCCTAAAAATTTAGAAACTACATTTTGGGAAATCGTACTACAATTATTGTTAGTGATCACAAAGCACTCGCTTTTATGAATTGTAGTAAGCCCCTAAGTAATCGATTAATGCGATGGATTTTAGCACTAGAGGAATATCAGTTAACTATCCAATATCAATCCGGAAAAGAAAATCCAGTAGCCGACTGTCTACCCAGATACCCACCGACGAACGACCCACCGTTAACCAGTACAAGGGGGAAATTTTTCATGATGACTCAACAATACGACACAGATTCAGTACTACGAGCTGCCTTACGAAACATCCACAAACATCAATAGGAAGACGTTACTATCCAGAAAATAGTAAGCCGAATAAAGAACGCGGAGGAGCGGTTACAACTATTTTACTTAATTCACAACGATACGTTGTTCTACCGACCCCATCCTGATATGGACACCTGGAAATTGGTCATACCGGATAAATTGACTGAGCTAATTATCCGCGATTTTCACATCAGAAATAGACATTTTGGTTTAGCTAAATGTTTTCAAGCCATCAGAGAGGTATGTCATTTCAATAATATGTTTAGGAGAACCCGGCGTATAGTCACAGCGTGTGACATTTGTCATAAGGCAAAAGTCAATAATCTTCCCAGTCAAGGACCGATGCAAAGCATACTACCCGAAGGACCCCTCGAACTATTAAGCTGCGATTTGCTTGGACCACTACCACGAGGAAGAGGAGGCATGGAACACATATTTGTAGTCATGGATACTTTTACCAAGTTCGTGCAACTCTACCCTATCCGCAGCGCTACATCTAAAGCAGTAACTAATAAAATATTGAACAATTTCATACCGGAATTCGGCAAGCCTAAAACCATTTTGACGGACCAAGGCCCGCAGTTCACAGGAAATTATTGGAGAAATCAACTAGAAAACGCAGGTATAAAAACAAGATACAGTGTCCCATATCACCCCCAGATGAATCAAGTCGAAAGGGTAAATAGAGAAATCGGAAGACCAATATGCACATATGTTATTGTCATGAAAAGCACACAGCATGGGTAACATTTTCAAAGAAATAACGAATTGGATCAACTGCACCACGCACGAGTCCACCGGAACAACACCATATGAATTAACCTATGGTATTAGACCGACTACAATTATTGAGACACTAATCGAGTTTCCGAAGAGGAAGGAAATGGACATTCAAGATCGAATAATTCAAGCTCGAGAACGAATGAGAAGCCGAGCCGAACATCGAAAAAATCGACACGCCAAGCATCATAAAATAACCAAATTCGAAATGGGTGACCTAGTCTTGGAACAAACGAATTTTAAATCATCTGCTATAGATCGAGCTATTAGCAAATTCTTTTTACTATATCAAGGACCATATCGGATTCAAGCAATTAAAAATAATAATGCCTATGTTTTGGTACACCCCGAAACGGGCGAATACCATAGCACTCGTAATATTATTCATTTAAAAAAATATCGAAATTTAACAGCCGATACTAATCACCGGCTTAAACAACAATAATTGAGTTAATGTACCTGTTTTTACCTAGCGATGATGATATAATAATTATCGAGGAATCGGAGGATGAAGAATGGTTGGAGGCAGACCGGTTTGTGATGCTACCATTACCACAGGAACAAGAGTTTGCCCACTTGCCGACCCTGCCACCACAGACACCACCCCCAGCACCTCCGGTCGAGGGAGGACCACAAATAATATCCATACGTCACTTCGCCGCCAAAGGAACGCAGACGGAGGGGAATAGTGGAGCACACCAAGAGACCCAAACCCCACGCTGGTCGATGCTAGTCACCCGATCGGCCCAGACGGACCCCAGCACTCCCCTGGTGGATATCGCCGCCCTGTCGGATGCCCGCAGAAAGATCAGAATGAAACTCTACGTCGGTGGTCGCTATTTCCAATTAAAAACGGACAACCAGGGCACAGTGACGATACAACCAATACCTGATCGGTAAGGTATCGTGTAGAAGAAAGTTGTTGTGTAACTAACACATTTTTTTTTTTATTTTCACTGTATGATAGTTACACACAACAAAATAAAATTTGGTAAATTTCTTTTTGTTCGCTTTTCTGAAATCGAGATTTTTTTTATGACCGATTGTTGTAAGGAAGATAAAGTATTATTTTATATGTATGTTTATGATCTATTTGATGGGTTTAATAAATCCTGTGTTATTATTTATTTTTAAAAGCTTTGTTTTATTCAACCTAGCTTAATTTAAACCCAGCATAACAAAAAATATCCCATCGAAAATTGGGTACGTAACAAAGTATCAAGAGCAATTGATCAAATACACATAGAATATCACAACGATCCTACAGAAAGATAAGGAGAAGATTAGATCAAAAGAAGAAGATAGAAGAAGAGATTCAATGATTGCCCGCTAAGCCCGAGGGCACAGCGGGCTTGTATGAGTATGACAAAAAAAAATGTCCCTATCTATCTAGCGAAACCACTGCCAAGGGAACGGGCTTAGGAAAATTAGCGGGGAAAGAAGACCCTGTTGAGCTTGACTCTAGTCTGGCACTGTAAGAAGACATGAGAGGTGTAGCATAAGTCATAATCACCTTTAAATAATTAGAAAAAATGTTCAAATTCAAACACACAAGAACTCCGGCTAACTAACTCAGCGGCGCTGTGTCGTGGTTTGAAATATTGTGAGCCGATATAGAATTTGGCTTAAAAAAAAATAATAATAATAAACATAGCAGACATAAATACCACCTACCACACGACAATTAAAACAAAATAACAAACACAATTTAAGTAGAAGAAAAAAAATTTCATTTATCACCCCAAAATAACAAAAGAATTACTACAATAGTTGACAAAAAAAATCAGAAACATAATCACCGCCCAAATGATTAAAAATGGACGCCAGAACCATTTTTTGCTCTGATCAAAGATCAGCCTCTAAGTCTAACGAGGTACATAATTACTGCAGCAATCTCTGTATCCCAG
Source organism: Venustoraphidia nigricollis (assembly GCA_034508555.1). Lineage (NCBI taxonomy): Eukaryota > Metazoa > Arthropoda > Insecta > Raphidioptera > Raphidiidae > Venustoraphidia > Venustoraphidia nigricollis. The sequence goes on along the minus strand of JAVRKA010001014.1, from coordinate 14,159 downwards.
AATGTAAGAAATTATAAATTGTATTCAGCAGGGGAAAATAAAATACTAGACATAATATGACAAAGAGACACAATTGCACAAGGTCCTTATGAAAAAATATCATTGAGAAACTCCGCAATCGTTTAAAGTTTAAACGATTGCGAAGGTAGTACGTCAATAATAAAAGTAAAATAGCAATAAATAACGGCAATAAATAATGACGAATATAAAATTATTAACAAAATAATAACAAACAATTTCAACACAGGCAAAATATATAAATGGAACGCCACTGAACACACTAAAAACAATTAATGTTTTCTTTCTAGAATTCTACAATTTCCGATCGCAGATGTTCGGATGTGGCATTTGTCGAGAAAATAAGGCAAAATTTAACCATTGGTAAGGAATCAAAAAAACACAAGTAACAAATGAATAGAGATAATTATAATCTCAGGATTCCACGCACAAATCGAACGTTCTTTATTAATTCTTATTTGGCGATCAAAACGCCAATATACTAACAACTAAAACAGGCAAGAATAGCAATAACCTATGTCCTAGACAACAAGAATAAAATTCAATATCCAAAAAATTATCGCCATTCAAGCGACCAACAATTGACTATCGTTACAAAATAACTCCAAAACAACAATCAAATCAACAATAGCTGTCCCAAGCAGTCTTCAACAATCGATTTTGTTGTCGCATCACAATTAACGGTCACACATTTATCGCGTTAGCGGTGCACCTTCAAAATCGCGAGCTAAATGACAAACGCCTACTCTCTCTCACACACGATGGGAGCGATGACTGCCTCTTTGTCGGTCAAATCATACGCCAAATGTTGCCAAGAAAATCGTGTCTATTGCTTGTTTGTCAAATTCACACTATTAAAATACATTTATTTCAAAAAATTCATATAGGCTCTAAACTATTTATAATTTCGGGGTAACAAAAATTCAGTGATTTGGTAGGTAGTACTGACTCTATAATTTAGGATTTATGAAGACTGTAGGAAATAAGTTTAAAAAAATAATTTTGATTCTACTCTATTCTCTATTTCCACGTTATTACGGTAGAAGGTCAAGATACTTGGCGAGACGCAGAAATATTTGCCTTGGCATGAACTGAGAACATTTATAAATCTTTATAATTCGTATATTTTATTAGTTTTAACACTATCACAATTAATTTTACTTCGGGTTAATTTTTTCGAATATTTGTTTACTATATTATATGGTTACAAGAATTATGTTTAAATTTGTCATATTACTCATATTATTACATATTCTTCGTCTATCAAACCAAAATTATTATTTTTGTTGGTTCTGTTTTACAAAATTAGGCGTCTAATTTATTTTTTATAACGTTTAAGTAATATTGCATATTACTATTTATTGGACAGTGCAAATTTAACACAAATTTAACAATTATTCGAGGTTTTGATATAATAAAAAAGTCTATTTGAAATCAACTTTGCTAATAGCCACAGCTGTTCTCAAACAATCCAGATGTCATATCCATGCCAACACTTCGGGAATAGGTAATTTTTATATTTCTTTCACGCCAGAAAAATAGGACACATTATATTAAAAATTCGGCAGTAAGTTTAGATAACGAAAACAAAAATATCTCCAAATTTATTCTGAACTTGGAAACAGATTTCCAGTTAAAGAAGAAAAAATGAATCATGCCGTCAAAAACTTTGATTTTAATACATTGATCAACAATATATACATTTAATTTCACTTAATCGTGTTTCTTTTAAGCCCTTATCAATTGTTAATTGGATAGAATGTTATTGTTTGTTCTTTTAGTACCCGCGTAATCTTTATCATTGTTTAATTTCACAAGTTTCTTTAACGAACTGACACCACAATTTTTACAGTAATGAGATGAATTGATGTTATTTTTTTCACGTTATATTAACAATATTAACTTGTAAAGACGTACAGTTAGTTCTTAAACACAAAAATCTCAGTTATAATTGCTTAAATACACGTTTCTTTTACAAATCAGCATCACAGTTTTTACAGTTTTCAAATGAATTATTCATATTTTTTAATTTTTGAATTATATTTATAATACGAACTTCTACAGAAGCGTTGTCAAGCATTTTCGAATTTTTACTTGCTAGAACGGTAGCACACGCCGCAATTCTTTGGGATGTATCCAGATATTATAAATTATTTTTGCTTATAGATTTTTTAAATTTTTAATGTCCTTTCGCACTGTTTTTTATTGCAGATATAAATCACAATTTAAATATCAACGATTTACTTTTTGTGAGTAAATGAAATAACTACAGCCACATACTTATTAAACTACGACGTATTCACCTATACATAGGCAGAATAAAATTCATATTATCATGATTAAACTACAAGTCTGAAGAAGCACTTAAACACTACAATATTTAGAATTATACTTAATAGTGTACAATATAAATCGTTTGTTTGGAAAATATTATATTCAACAAATTATACAATAAATTCCTACGTTCATTGAGCTTTCCGATTTTAGACATTATAGTCTCTTTATCATTGTTTAATTACACAAGTTTCTTTAACGAACTGACACCACAATTTTTACAGTTTTCAGATGAATTATTCATGTTATGTATTTCAATTTTATATTAACAATAATAACTTGTAAAGAAGTACGGTTAGATCTTAAACACAAAGATCTCAGTTATAATTGTTTAAGTACACATGTTTTTTTTACAAATCAGCATCACCATTTCTACAGATTACAAATGATTTATTCATATTTTTTAATTTTAAAATTATATTTATATTACTAACTCCTACAGAAGCGTTGTCAAGCAATTTTGAATTTTTACTTGTTAGAACGGTAGCACACGTTTCAATGCATTGGCTGATATGTATGCAACTGTTATGAATTATTCTTGCTTATAGATTTTTTAAATTTCTAATATCCTTTCGCACTGTTTTTTAATTGCAGATTAAATCATAATTTAAATATCAACTGTTTATTTTTATATGGAAATGAATCTAATAAAAAGAGTCTGTTTGTAATCAACTTTACTAATAGACACAGGTTCTCAAACAATCCAAATGTCATATCCATGCCAACAGTTCGCGAATACGTAATTTTTACTTTTCTTTCACGTCAGAAATATAGGACACATTATATTAAAAAATCGGCAGTAAGTTTATATAATGAATGGAAAAATAACTACAGTTTTACTCTGAGCTGGGAAACAGATTTCCAGTTAAAGAGGAAAAAATGTATCATGCCGTCAAAAACTATGATTTTAATACATTGATCAACAATACATACATTTAATTTCACTTAATCGTGTTTCTTTTAAGCCCCTATTAAGTAATATAGTAAACAAATATTCGAAAAAATTAACCAGAAATAAAATTATTTGTGATAGTGTTAAAACTAATAAAATATACGGATTATAAAGATTTATAAATGTTGTCAGTTCATGACAAGGCAATTATTTCTGCATCTCGCCAAGTATCTTGACCTTCTATCGTAATAACGTGGAAATAGAGGATAGAGTAGAATTAAAATTATTTTTTTAAACTTATTTCGTACAGTCTTAATAAATCCTAAATTACAGAGTCAGTACAACCTACCAAATCACTTTGAATTTTTGTTACCCCGAAATTATAAATAGTTTCGAGCCTATATGAATTTTTTGAAATAAATGTATTTTAATAGTGTGAATTTGACAAACAAGCAATAGACACGATTTTCTTGGCAACATTTGGCGTATGATTTGACCGACAAAGAGGCAGTCATCGCTCCCATCGTGTGTGAGAGAGAGTAGGCGTTTGTCATTTAGCTCGCGATTTTGAAAGTGCACCGCTAACGCGATAAATGTGTGACCGTTAATTTTGATGCGACAACAAAATCGATTGTTGAAGACTGCTTGGGACAGCTATTGTTGATTTGATTGTTGTTTTGGAGTTATTTTGTGACGACAGTCAATTTTTGGTCGCTTGAATGGCGATAATTTTTTGGATATTGAATTTTATTCTTGTTGTTTAGGACATAGGTTATTGCTATTCTTGCCTGTTTTAGTTGTTGTTAGTAGAATGGCGTTCTGATCACCAAATAAGAATTAATAAAGAACGTTCGATTTGTGCTTGGAATCATGAGATTATAATTATCTCTATTCATTTCTTACTTGTGTTTTTTTGATTCCTTACTGTTCAAGATAATCGCTCGATCTAAATCGGGCTTTATAGAAATTATTTTTAGTTTATTGAATAACGTTTTATTTTATTATATAATTAAGAACAAATTCTTTTTAGTAAAATATCTGTAAATTTTATTGTATTCGTTTTTATATTTTAATTATTAAATTGCTTTCTGTTGAACCTAACAAAAGTAGTTTCATTTAATAAAAACATTTTGGTCCTTCCGAGCTGGATTTTCTTAAAAATCAACTTAAAAATTAAAGTGATTATCATGCCGACATTCGATGAGCTTTTATCGAATCAAATAAAAACTATTTCGGCCATTCATAGATTGATTTCTAATTTTAAAAAACTTGGAAAAGTGAACTAGACATATGGCGCAGTTATCGGACGTGTGGAATTGTTAAACAAGTATTGGCAATCCTGTCAAGAATTAGACAATCAATTGACACATCAGTGCAATGCAGACGAAAGCAGATTGGATTACTTCAAAGATAATCAGTATGAAAAAGCCGAGATCGCATATCTTGACGCACTTACACAATTATATGACATGAGAGAAACGCTACGTTCTACAGCGTCAAGCAAGCTGCAAGAATCGACTTCAACGACAACACGTCTACCCCAGATTGATCTTCCAAAGTTTTCCGGAAACTACTTGGAATGGGAACAATTCAGAGATTTATTTGATTCATTAATAAATCAACAAAGCTACTTGACAAAAGTACAAAAACTTCATTATTTGATTTCAAGTCTTGAAGGTGAAGCAAGTCAACTTTTGAAAAATATTCGAATAACTGAAGCCAACTACGATTCTGCGTGGCATATGCTGAAACAGAGATATGATAATCACCGTTTAATTATCATGTCACATTTACAAACGCTAATGAACGTGGCGCCAGCAATTAACGAATCTTCTTCAGAATTGCGTCGTGTTCGTGACCAGATAACTGAATCTGTATCAGCTCTCAAGAATTTGGGTAGATCCGTCGATGAATGGGATGACATTCTTGTATACCTGTTGCTTCAAAAACTTGATTCAAATTCTAGAAAAGCTTGGGAAATCTCAATTGAAGCATCTGTAGATTTTCCAACATTTACTGCACTCAAAGATTTTCTTGAGCACCGCACTCGAGCACTGGAATCAATTCAAGTAGTATCAACCATATCGTCTCAAGATTCCAAGCAATCAGCTACAAGAAATCTCCGTAACAATGCAATTGCGTCTCATCTAACCACAGATGCCAAGTCATGTATTTATTGCAGTAAGAAGCATCTTCTTTCTTATTGCCCAGATTTTCGACGCCAATCAGTAGCATCAAAACAGCAATTTGTTAAATCCAAACAATGCTGCTTCAACTGTTTACGTACTGGGCATACGGTGTATCAATGCCCGAGTGAGAAACGTTGCGTGCAATGTCAACGGAAGCATCATTCGTATCTGCATCAAGCATCGCAATCGAACTCGACTCCAGTCCCAACTGCGACCTCAACGTCGTCAAATACCACAGCAGCGCCAGTAGCATCATCACCTTCCGTGGATGATCAAGCATCTACTGTCGCTCTACATGCTGCACCATCAAGTTTACCTCAACGACGAAAAGTTTTACTCGCTACCGCTTTGGTTAGACTTCGTTCAATAAAAGGCCGCTCTGTTTGCGTACGCGCTTTGCTAGACCAAGGTTCAGAGTCATCATTCGTTACCGAAGCAGTGGTGCAGTGTCTGCGAGCTCCTCGTCAACGGACACACGTTACTGTGTCTGGCATTGGTGGACATCGAATGGATGTTATCCGGTCCATCGCTTCGCTAATTATTGAACCACTTAAAAGCAGCGCACCGTCACTGTCAATGGACGCTTATGTGTTGCCGCGACTGACCACTTATACTGCTCAACAAGAAGATTTGGTAGACCATCTGTCATTCTTTCAAGGATTTCAACTAGCGGATCCGGACTTAGGCCGCTCACACAAAATCGAATTGGTAATTGGTGCCGATATTTATGCATCAATTCTTCTCGATGGAGTTCGTCATACTTCAGCAAATGGGCCAGCCGCTCAAAACACAATTTTTGGATGGATCCTTTCAGGACCACTTCCATCAGTAACTTCGCCAAGTGGTGCGCAGAGCATTACTGTTCATCACTGCGTACCATTGAATGATTTAAACGAAACAATTCAGAAGTTCTGGGAACTTGAAGGACTTCCTCAAGATACCAACCTATCTCCAGAACATGAATGTTGCGAACAACACTTTATCTCCACACATACAAGGGGATCAGATGGCCGTTACATTGTGCGATTTCCATGGAAACAACCTGTACTAGTCGATGTAGTTGAAAATTTGTTGCCAGCAACCACTTTGCTTCATAAACTTCAGTGCAAACTAAGCACAGATCCGACGCATGCAACACTGTATGCCAATTTTATGCGAGAGTATGAAAATCTCGGTCATATGGAATGCATTAAAAAAGAGAATGAATCATGTAATTCTCCAGTAACTTATCTCCCGCATCATGGTGTCTTCAAGGAGACTAGCAAAACGACTCGCCTTCGCGTAGTCTTTAACGCTTCATACCGTAGCGCTAATGGTAAATCACTCAACGATAACTTACTGGCAGGTCCGAAACTTCAACCTGATTTAATTGTTATTCTGTCTCGTTGGCGTCTACATAAAATTGCGTTCATTGCTGACGTAGAAAAGATGTACAGACAAATTTGGATGCACCCAGAAGACGCCGAATTTCAACGCATTTTATGGAGTCCTTCTCAAGATGAAACTGTTCACAAGTATCGTTTGTTGACAGTAACATATGGGACAAAATCAGCTCCATTTCTTGCTCTTCGAGTGCTACGGCAACTTGCTGTTGATGAAAAGGAACGTTTCTCAAATGCATCTCAAATGCTACTGAATGATTTTTACGTCGACGATTTAATCTCCGGTGCTTCTGACATCACTTCAGCGATTACAAGACGTCAAGAAATAATCAAATTACTTGAATTGGGTGGCTTTCACCTCCGAAAGTGGGCTTCAAATGACGTGAATACACTTACTGACTTGCAACCGGATCATTGCGCAAGTGAAGATTTTCATCAACTGCAAGATGATGAACAAATACGAGTTCTTGGGTTAATGTGGAATCATAAACAAGATGTTTTCCAATTTAATGTGTCTTGTCCACCAGTCAATCAATGGACAAAAAGATCAATATTAGCTACTACAGCCAAGCTGTTTGATCCATTTGGATGGCTATCACCTGTTGTTATCGCAGCCAAAATCTTACTACAAGAGCTATGGATTCGACGACTCGATTGGGATGATCCAATTCCAACAGTTTAGAAAATTGGTGGCATACTTACTGCACCGAATTGACTGAACTTGAAACAATTTCAATACCCCGGTATATTGGACAACCCGAGAATTCAACTTCATATGAACTTCATGGCTTTTCAGATGCTTCAACTCGTGCCTATGCTGCCGTGGTATATTTAAGAGCCATCAAGGAAGATTCAGTGCGCATCTCGTTGCTAATCTCTAAAACGAAGGTCGCTCCTGTAAAGCAGATAAGTGTTCCGCGACTTGAACTTTGTGCAGCTCATTTATTGGCCAAGCTGTTGAACTTCACAATGACCTCAATGAAATTTGAAAATATACCTGCTTATACTTGGACCAATTCAGCTGTCGTGCTCACATGGCTACGAAGTCACTCTTCACGTTGGCAAACATTTGTGGCCAATCGAGTTGCTGACATTCAAACTCGACTACCTACAGCTACTTGGAATCACGTTCCGTCCAATGATAACCCAGCTGATTGTGCATCACGAGGTGTGTCTGCATCACAATTAGCAGTTCATCATCTTTGGTGGACTGGTCCACCTTGGTTGTCTAAATGCCGCGATCGTTGGCCTCAACCAAGATGTTTTGATTTGCACGAAAATGTACTCGAGGTACGTGAAAATCAACATTTTCATCACGCTGTCGTTACAGTTGTCGAGTGGGATCTGCTCCATCGCTATTCTTCGTGGTCCAAGCTGCTACGAATTACCGCTTATTGTTTAAAGTTTGTACGTAAATTACGACAACCTAAATCTAAACGTGTCGCCACACCACTCTCAAGTGCTGACATCGATCAAGCTCGCAAATTTTGGCTTAAACATGTCCAGGCACTCTGCTTCAAGGAAGAAATCGCAGCACTTCGTGCAAAGTCCTGTTTGGTACGAAGAAGTTCGCTAAACAAATTACAACCGTTTCTCGATGATGTCGATTTGATACGTCTTGGCGGGCGGCTTCGCCATGCTTCAATATACTACGATGAGCGACACCCGATTGTCATTCCTCGACACTCTAGAATTGCAGAGCTAATTGTGAGACATTTTCATCAAGTTGCTCTTCATGGCGGACCACAACTTACCTTAAGAATAATACGTCAACAATATTGGATTCTCGGAGGACGTCAGCTTGTTCGATCTGTAATTCACCGCTGTGTCCCATGCATACGTGAACGAGCTCAACCATCAACACAAGTTATGGGCGATCTTCCAGCTTCAAGAATCCAACAATCTCGACCATTTCTGCATACAGGAGTCGATTATGCAGGACCTATTTTGGTCAGAATGTCAAAAGGACGAGGTTGTAAAACTCACAAAGCGTATGTTGTTTTATTTGTTTGTTTTAGTGTACGAGCTATTCATCTCGAGCTTGTCAGCGACTACACATCAGCCGCCTTCGTAGCTGCTTTTCGTCGCTTTGTGTCTCGGCGTGGACTTCCATCTGATTTATATAGCGACAACGGCACAACCTTTCAAGGAGCTGACGCCGAACTTCGCCAAGCATTCCGCTCCGTGACCAAAGATACCAAATTGATTACGCAATTTGCCTCGGATGGTATAACATGGCACTTCCTACCTCCAGCTGCTCCGCATTTTGGTGGCCTGTGGGAGGCCGGCGTGAAATCGATGAAGCATCACCTTCGGCGTGTCGTCGGTAGCCACACGCTCACATTTGAAGAGATGACCACTGTTCTGACGCAAATCGAGGCTTGCCTAAATTCGAGACCTCTTGGGCCTTTGAACGACGATCCAATGGACACAGTAGCACTTACACCTGGACATTTTATCATTGGCAGTCCCTTAGTTGCGGTGCCTACTCCATCAGTACTTCACTTGGAAGAGAACCGATTGTCAAGATGGCAGTTAGTACACCAAATAACTCAGAATTTTTGGAAACGTTGGCAATCCGAGTACTTGCACTGTCTTCAGCAGAGGACAAAATGGTCAATGCTAAAACCAAACCTTGTACAAAACGGGCTGGTGCTCGTTCGCAATGAATTACAACCACCTACGAAGTGGCCCCTTGGTCGGGTCATTGAGCTGCATGCTGGAGAAGACGGCCATATTCGTGTCGTCACTGTAAGGACCGCAACAACTACCCTGAAGCGACCGATATCAAAAATATGCCGTCTTCAGATAACAGCTACCGACAACTCTGTTAACGAAGATTCGTCACGGCGGGCGGTGCAACAGGAAATTTAATTTTGTTTTTTTTAGAAACGTTCGAGCGAGACGGGCGGTATGTTCAAGATAATCGCTCGATCTAAATCGGGCTTTATAGAAATTATTTTTAGTTTATTGAATAACGTTTTATTTTATTATATAATTAAGAACAAATTCTTTTTAGTAAAATATCTGTAAATTTTATTGTATTCGTTTTTATATTTTAATTATTAAATTGCTTTCTGTTGAACCTAACAAAAGTAGTTTCATTTAATAAAAACACTTACCAATGGTTAAATTTTGCCTTATTTTCTCGACAAATGCTACATCCGAACATCTGCGATCGGAAATTGTAGAATTCTAGAAAGAAAACAATAATTGGGCTTAGTGTGTTCAGTGGCGTCCCAGTTATATATTTTGCCTGAGTTGAAATTGTTTGTTATTATTTTGTTAATAATTTTATATTCGTTATTATTTATTGCCGTTATTTATTGCTATTTTAGTTTTATTATTCACGTTCTACCTTCGCAATCGTTTAAACTTTAAACGATTGCGGAGTTTCTCAATGATATTTTTTCATAAGGACCTTGTGCAATTGTGTCTCTTTGTCATATTATGTCTAGTATTTTATTTTCCCTTGCTTAATACAATTTATAATTTCTTACATTCTGGGATACAGAGACTGCTGCAGTAATTATGTACCTCGTTAGACCTAGAGGCTGATCTTTGATCAGAGCGTTAAGTGGTTCTGGCGTCCATTTTTAATCATTTGGGCGGTGATTATGTTTCTGTTTTTTTTTGTCAACTATTGTTGTAATTCTTTTGTTATTTTGGGATGATAAATGAAATTTTTTTACTTCTACTTAAATTGTGTTTGTTATTTTGTTTTAATTGTCGTGTGGTAGGTGGTATTTATGTCTGCTTGTTTATTATTATTATTATTATTTTTTTTTTTTTGAAGCCAAATTCTATATCGGCTCACAATATTTCAAACCACGACACAGCGCCGCTGAGTTAGTTAGCCGGAGTTCTTGTGTGTTTGAATTTGAACATGTTTTCTAATTATTTAAAGGTGATTATGACTTTATGCTACATCTCTCATGTCTTCTTACAGTGCCAGACTAGAGTCAAGCTCAACAGGGTCTTCTTTCCCCGCTAATTTTCCCTTGGCAGTGGTTTCGCTAGATAGATAGGGACATTTTTTTTTCATACTCATACAAGCCCGCTGTGCACTCGCGCTTAGCGGGCAATCATTGAATCCCTTCTTCTATCTTCTTCTTTTGTTCTAATCTTCTCCTTATCTTTCTGTAGGATCGTTGTGATATTCTATGTGTATTTGATCAATTGCTCTTGATACTTTGTTCGTTGATGTTAATGTTGTTATTCGAACTTCCTCGTATTGTATGAGTATTGGCACTCCGGCCTTCAAGCAAGAAAAAACCTTAACCGTATGTTGCCATAAAAGGTTACAACTTTAGGTCTTGGGAAAGTTGCCCTTTATCAGCCAAAATTGTCTGACTGACCGGTGTAGGCACCCCATAGGGGTAGTGGGGGAGTTGCACCGCCCTAAAAAAACTCGCTTACCGTCGTCTTCTACCAGTTGTATTGTCCAGCATTTGGTTCTTTTGCATTTCATAGATTTTTATTGATGCAACTGCTTCTTTGAGTATTTCTTGGTTTGTGAAAACCTCTCTAATGTCATTCAACTTCCTCCTTACTTTTTCGAAAATTTCTCTGATCTCATTGCAGTATAATATTATGTGCTCTGCTGTCTGTAGTTCATTACATTCACATTCTGAATTTTCTATGACTCCGAATCTTGCCAGGCTTGCATTATATGGTCCATGGCCAGTAATTGCTCTGATCGCCTCTCTTGAATACTGTATATCGAATTGCAATCTTCTTTCGACACTCGGAAATATTTTCTTTGTGTATATTTCTCTATCTATTACTTGCCAACGTCTGGCCCATATGTTTTTGTCTCTGTTTTTGCTTTCTGTCTTGTCTATATATCCATTCAGAAGTTTGTTAGCGTTATGTTCATTTTCATGTTTTGCCCAAAAGTTTGCAGCTCTTCTTCTGGCCTCTAGATCCAAAGGGAGTATGCCAGTTACCACTTGAATTGCTTCTACTGAAGTGGTTTTTTTGCGCTCTTGTGATTCTTACTAGTGCTCTTCTTTGGCTATAGTTTAGCATATTTTCCACTTTAACTTTTTGTAGTACGTCTGACAGTATAGATACTGCGTATAGCGCTATGCCCTCGTATATTGATTTATAGTATTGTATCAGGAAGTGTGGATTGATTTCATACTCTTTTCTCGCCATTCTGCTAACTTGACTTAAACAGTTCTCAGCTTTCTTTAATGCTCTCTTTAAATGCGATATCATAGTGAGCTTGACGTCCAATGTGCACCCTAGGTAATCAATCTCCCTTTCCATTTTAAGCGTAGAGCCTTCCAGTCTTATTATAGGTTTTCTTTTTGGAAATAGTTTAAATATCACAGCTTTGGTTTTTTGTACTGATAACGCCATTTTAAATCTGTCACACCATTCTTTAATTTCATCGAGTATTCTTTTGTCACTTTCTTCGATTTCTCTTCTATTATTTGCTTGATACAGTACCGCCAAATCATCTACATAAGCTTTTTTCTTTGCATCTGGAAATGTTTGTCTCACAGACAAGTTGTTAATCAACTTAAGTGAGACTATATATATTTTTAAATTGTTATTTCTTTTCTTAATAAAACTTATTATTATTATTATTAATTCTTTGATTAGCGTGTTTATCGTTATTAGCCATAGTATTGGTCCGAGTACAGATCCTTGCGGACATCCTTTTGTTACATTTACATATACAAATTTGCCATTCTCGTACATATGTGCAGTTCTTTTATGACAATAGCTCTTTAGAATATTTTGTAAATACATCGGTACTTCTAGATTAATTAGTTCATTCCATAGAGCAGGCCACCACATGTTATCAAAAGCTCCGCTTATGTCTATGAATAAGCCCATTACATGTTTACTTTCTTTATCAGTAATAAATCTTATGACTTCATTTACGGCTATTTCTGTCGATCTGCCTTTCATATAACCATGTTGATTTATACTAATTTTTCTTTCAATTGCAGTCATTAGCCTTGTTGCAATTAGCTTTTCTATAATCTTGCCAGATGTGTTTAAGAGACACATATAGGTCTGTAAGATTTGACTGTTTGGGGATCTTTCCCATTGCTTTTATAGGGTATGGTTACCAGCGAACTTTTCTAGTTTTGGGGGAAAATTCCCTTTTTTAGGCATAAGTTAGCCAGCTTTGTCATTTCGCCTTTTATTGCACTATAGAGCATTTTATAAACTTCGATGGGCAGTCCATCGGGCCCAGGTGCTTTGCGTGGTTTGAAACTTTTTATCGTTAGTTCAAACTCATCCTCAGAGACTTCATCTATTTCGTTGTTTTCGTTCCTCTCATTGAACTGAATAGTTGTTGTTGCGTCTTCTGTTTCGCCCGACCTGAGGAGTCCCTTGAGTAACTCTTCTGCTGTGTCTTCCCAGCAGTTTGTATGTAAGCCATTTTCTTTCTGTATGGTTGCTAGCACTTGTGGTCTTCTAAATTTGTCTGCACATATTCCGTATGGTAACGCCCATGAACTGTCCATCATTGTTTCGTTTATAAATTTTTCCCATGTTCTCTGTTTTGCCTCTTTTATTTTAGTTCTGTAACTTCTCAGCAGTGTGTTGTATCTCTGCTTTTTCTCTTGTCTTCTCTCTATGTTAAGTTCGTGCCTATATTCTCTCAATAGTTTTCTGACTTTAGCTTTTTCTTTTTGCAACATCTGATTCCACCAAGTGGCTCTTTTTGGTTTGCTTGTTATTTGCCAATTTGCGTGCTTAGTGCAGGCATCTAGTATCCATTTATATATTCTCTTTGCCATTAAGTTTGGAGACTCGGTTTCTAAGTGGTATTCGTTTCTATGTTCTGTTAACGTTTTCTTAATGTTCTCCCATTCCACCTCTTTGAGATTTAGGCGCGGTAGACCTCTCTGCATTCTCTTTTCTTGTGTTTGTTCTATTTGAAATTTGATTAATCTGTGATCGCTGTGCGTTCCATGATCCAGTACTTTCCATTCTCTAATACTTCCCTTGATCAGTCTTGTTGCTGCAGTCACGTCTATGTTTGATTGTTGACCTCTGGTATTGCAATATGTAGCCATTTGACCCTCTTCATTTACTATGTACAGATTGCAGTCTTCTAAGGTATCTTCAGCTTTTATACCTTTTTCGTTTGTTATTGCGTTATGTCATCTTTGCGATCGTGCATTTACGTCAGCTGTATATATTATCTGTTTATTATTTAGATTGTTTACTAGAGTAGTCAGCTTATTCATATGTATATCAATGTCGTCTGCGTGACAGCAGTATTGACCACCGCCCGGTTCTCTCGGGCAATAATCAAGTCGGGCTTGCGGATACCTATCGGGGTGTGGAGGATGCTATCCCTCCGCACCACCC
>JAVRKA010001013.1:0-32436 GCA_034508555.1 Venustoraphidia nigricollis | reverse complement strand
TTCTATATCTGAAATGCCTATCGGCACCTATTTTTAAAATGCCTATCGGAAACTACATCTGAAATGCCTATCAGCACCTATATTTGAAATGCCTATCGGCAACCATATCTGGAATGCCTATCGGCACCTATATTTGAAATGCCTATCGGCTTCTATATCTGAAATGCCTATCGGCACCTATTTAAAAATGCCTATCGGAAACTACATCTGAAATGCCTATCAGCACCTATATTTGAAATGCCTATCGGCAACCATATCTGGAATGCCTATCGGCACCTATTTTTAAAATGCCAAACGGCAACTATATCTGAAATACCTATCGGCACCTATATCTAAAATGCCAATCGGCACCAATTTTTGAAATGCCTATCGGAAACTACATCTGAAATGCCTATCAGCACCTATATTTAAAATGCCTATCGGCAACCATATCTGGAATGCCTATCGGCACCTATATTTGAAATGCCTATCGGCTTCTATATCTGAAATGCCTACCGTCACCTATTTATAAAATGCCAATTGGCAACTATATCTGAAATGCCTATCGGCACCTATATCTGAAATGCCTATCGGTACCTATTTTTGAAATGCCTATCGGAAACTACATCTGAAATGCCTATCAGCACTTATATTTAAAATGCCTATCGGCAACCATAACTGGAATGCCTATCGGCACCTATATTTGAAATGCCTATCGGCTTCTATATCTGAAATGCCTATCGGCACCTATTTTTGAAATGCCAATCGGCAACTATATCTGAAATGCCTATCGGCACCTATATCTGAAATGCAAATCGGCACCAATTTTTGAAATGCCTATCGGAAACTACATCTGAGATGCCTATCAGCACCTATATTTGAAATGCCTATCGGCAACCATATCTGGAATGCTTATCGGCATCTATATTTGAAATGCCTATCGGCTTCTATATCTGGAATGCCTATCGGCACCTATTTTTAAAATGCCTATCGGAAACTACATCTGAAATGCCTATCAGCACCTATATTTGAAATGCCTATCGGCAACCATATCTGGAATGCCTATCGGCACCTATATTTGAAATGCCTATGGGCTTCTATATCTGAAATGCCTATCGGCACCTATTTTTAAAATGGCTATCGGCAACTATACCTGAAATGCCTATCGGTACCTATATCTGAAATGCCTATCGGCACATATTTTTGAAATGCCTATCGGAAACTACATCTGAAATGCCTATCAGCACCTATATTTGAAATGCCTATCGGCAACCATATCTGGAATGCTTATCGGCATCTATATTTGAAATGCCTATCGGCTTCTATATCTGAAATGCCTATCGGCACCTATTTTTAAAATGCCTATCGGAAACTACATCTGAAATGCCTATCAGCACCTATATTTGAAATGCCTATCGGCAACCATATCTGGAATGCCTATCTGCACCTGTATTTGAAATGCCTATCGGCTTCTATATCTGAAATGCCTATCGGCACCTATTTTTAAAATGCCAATAGGCAACTATATCTGAAATGCCTATCGGCACCTATATCTGAAATGCCTATCGGCACCTATTTTTGAAATGCCTATCGGAAACTACATCTGAAATGCCTATCAGCACCTATATTTGAAATGCCTATCGGCAACCATATCTGGAATGCCTATTGGCACCTATATTTGAAATGCCCATCGGCTTCTATATCTGAAATGCCTATCGACACCTATTTTTAAAATGCCAATCGGCAACTATATCTGGAATGCCTATCGGCACCTATATTTGAAATGCCTATCGGCTTCTATATCTGAAATGCCTACCGTCACCTATTTATAAAATGCCAATTGGCAACTATATCTGAAATGCCTATCGGCACCTATATCTGAAATGCCTATCGGTACCTATTTTTGAAATGCCTATCGGAAACTACATCTGAAATGCCTATCAGCACTTATATTTAAAATGCCTATCGGCAACCATAACTGGAATGCCTATCGGCACCTATATTTGAAATGCCTATCGGCTTCTATATCTGAAATGCCTATCGGCACCTATTTTTAAAATGCCAATTGGCAACTATATCTGAAATGCCTATCGGCACTTATATCTGAAATGCCTATCGGCACCTATTTTTGAAATGTCTATCGGAAACTACATCTGAAATGCTTATCTGCTCCAATATTTGAAATGCCTATCGGCAACCATATCTGAAATGCCTGTCGACCCCTATATTTGAAATACCTATCGGCTTCTATATCTGAAATGCCTATCGGAACCTGTTTTTAAAATGCCAATCGGCAACAATATCTGAAATGCCTATCGGCACCTATATCTGAAATGCCTATCGGCACCTATATCTGAAATGCCTATCGGCATCAATTTTTGAAATGCATATCGGAAACTACATCTAAAATGCCTATCAGCACCTATATTTGAAATGCCTATCGGCAACCATATCTGGAATGCCTATCGGCACCTATATTTGAAATGCCTACGGCTTCTATATCTGAAATGCCTATCGGCACCTATTTTTAAAATGCCAATTGGCAACTATATCTGAAATGCCTATCGGCACCTATATCTAAAATGCCTATCGGCACCTATTTTTGAAATGCCTATCGGAAACTACATCTGAACTGCCTATCAGCACCTATATTTGAAATGCCTATCGGCAACCATATCTGGAATGCCTATCGGCACCTATATCTGAAATGCCTTTTCGGCACCTATTTTTTAATGCCTATCGGAAACTACATCTGAAATGCCTATCAGCACCTATATTTAAAATGCCTATCGGCAACCATATCTGGAATGCCTATCGGCACCTATATTTGAAATGTCTATCGGCTTCTATATCTGAAATGCCTATCGGCACCTATTTTTAAAATGCCTATCGGAAACTACATTTGAAATGCCTATCAGCACCTATATTTGAAATGCCTATCGGCAACCATATCTGGAATGCCTATCGGCACCTATTTTTGAAATGCCTATTGGAAACTACATCTGAAATGCCTATCAGCACCTATATTTGAAATGCCTTTCGGCAACCATATCTGGAATGCCTATCGGCACCGATATTTGAAATGCCTATCGGCTTCTATATCTGAAATGCCTATCGGCACTTATTTTTAAAATGCCTATCGGCAACCACATCAGAAATGCCTTTCGGCACCTATATCTGAAATGCCTTTCGGCATTTATATCTGAAATGCCTATCGACACCTATATTTGAAATGCCTATCGGCACCTATATTTGAAATGCCTATCGGCAACTATATCTGATATGCCTATCGGCACCTATATCTGAAATGCCTTCGGCACCTATTTTTGAAATGCCTATCGGAAACTACATCTAAAATGCCTATCGGCACCTATTTTTAAAATGCCAATCGGCAACTATATCTGAAATGCCTATCGGCACCTATATCTGAAATGCCTATCGGCACCTATTTTTGAAATGCCTATCGGAAACTACATTTGAAATGCCTATCAGCACCTACATTTGAAATGCCTATCAACAACCATATCTGAAATGCCTACGACACCTATATTTGAAATACCTATCGGCTTCTATATCTGAAATGCCTATCGGCACCTATTTTTAAAATGCCAATCGGTAACTATATCTGAAATGCCTATCGGCACATATATCTGAAATGCCAATCGGCACCTATTTTTGAAATGTCTTTCGGAAACTACATCTGAAATGCCTATCTGCTCCTATATTTGTAATGCCTATCAGGAACCATATCTGAAATGCCTATCGACCCCTATATTTGAAATACCTATCGGCTTCTATATCTGAAATGCCTATCGGCACCTGTTTTTAAAATGCCAATCGGCAACTATATCTGAAATGCCTGTCGGCACCTATATCTGAAATGCCTATCGGCATCAATTTTTGAAATGCCTGTCGGAAACTACATCTAAAATGCCTATCAGCACCTATATTTGAAATGCCTATCGGCAACCATATCTGGAATGCCTATCTGCACCTATATTTGAAATGCCTAACGGCCTCTATATCTGAAATGCCTATCGGCACGTATTTTTAAAATGCCAATTGGCAACTATATCTGAAATGCCTATCGGCACCTATATCTGAAATGCCTATCGGCACCTATTTTTGAAATGCCTATCGGAAACTACATCTGAAATGCCTATCAGCACCTATATTTGAAATGCCTATCGGCAACCATATCTGGAATGCCTATTGGCACCTATATTTGAAATGCCTATCGGCTTCTATATCTGAAATGCCTATCGGCACCTATTTTTAAAATGCCAATCGGCAACTATATCTGAAATGCCTATCGGCACCTATATCTTAAATGCCTATCGGCACCTATTTTTGAAATGACTATCGGAAACTACATCTGAAATGCCTATCAGCACCTATATTTAAAATGCCTATCGTCAACCATATCTGAAATGCCTATCGACACCTATAATTGAAATACCTCTCGGCTTCTATATTTGAAATGCCTATCGGCACCTATTTTTAAAATGCCAATCGGTAACTATATCTGAAATGCCTATCGGTACCTATATCTGAAATGCCTATCGGCACCAATTTTTGAAATGCCTATCGGAAAATACATCTGGAATGCCTATCAGCACCTTTATTTGAAATGCCTATCGGCAACCATATCTGGAATGCCTATCGGTAACCATATTTGAAATGCCTATCGGCTTATATATCTGAAATGCCCATCGACACCTATTTTTAAAATGCCAATCGGCAACTATATCTGAAATGCCTATCGGCACCTATATCTGAAATGCCTATCGGCACCTATTTTTGAAATGCCTATCGGAAACTACATCTGAAATGCCTATCAGCACCTATATTTGAAATGCCTATCGGCAACCATATCTGAAATGCCTATCGACACCTATATTTGAAATACCTATCGGCTTCTATATCTGAAATGCCTATCAACATCTATTTTTAAAATGCCAACCGGCAACTATTTCTGAAATGCCTATCGGCACCTATATATGAAATGCCTATCGGCACCAATGTTTGAAATGCCTTTCGGAAACTACATCTAAAATGCCTATCAGCACCTATATTTGAAATGCCTATCGGCAACCATATCTGGAATGCTTATCGGCACCTATATTTGAAATGCCTATCGGCTTCTACATCTGAAATGCCTATCGGCAACTATTTTTAAAATGCCAATCTGCAACTATATCTGAAATGCCTATCGGCACCTATATCTGAAATGCCTATCAGATCCTATTTTTGAAATGCCTATCGGAAACTACATCTGAAATGCCGATCAGCACCTATATTTGAAATGCCTATCGGCAACCATATCTGGAATGCCTATCGGCACCTATATCTGAAATGCCTATCGGCACCTATTTTTGAAATGCCTATCGGAAACTACATCTGAAATGCCTATCAGCACCTATATTTAAAATGCCTATCGGCAACCATATCTGGAATGCCTATCGGCACCTCTATTTGAAATGCCTATCGGCTCCTATATCTGAAATGCCTGTCGGCACTTATTTTTAAATGGCTATCGGCAACTATATCTGAAATGCCTATCGGCACCTATATCTGAAATACCTATCGGCACCTATTTTTGAAATGCCTATCGGAAACTACATCTGAAATGCCCATCAGCACCTATATTTAAAATGCCTATCGGCAACCATATCTGGAATGCCTATCGGGACCTATATTTGAAATGCCTATCGGCTTCTATATCTGAAATGCCTATCGGCACCTATTTTTGAAATGCCTATCGGAAACTACATCTGAAATGCCTATCAGCACCTATATTTAAAATGCCTATCGGCAACCATATCTGGAATGCCTATCGGGACCTATATTTGAAATGCCTATCGACTTCTATATCTGAAATGCCTATCGGCACCTATTTTTAAAATGGCTATCGGACTTATATCTGAAATGCCTATCGGCACCTATATCTGAAATGCCTATCGGCACCTATTTTTGAAATGCCTATCGGAAACTACATCTGAAATGCCTATCAGCACCTATATTTGAAATGCCTATCGGCAACCATATTTGGAATGCCTATCGGCACCTATACTTGAAATGCCTATCGGCTTCTATATCTAAAATGCCTAGCGGCACCTATTTTTAAAATGCCAATCGGCAACTATATCTGAAGTGCCTATCGGCACCTATATCTAAAATGCCTATCGGCTCCTATTTTTGAAATGCCTATCGAAAACTACATCTGAAATGCCTATCAGCACCTTTATTTGAAATGCCTATCGGCAACCACATCAGAAATGCGTATCGGCACCTATATCTGAAATGCCTTTCGGCATTTGTATCTGAAATGCCTATCGACACCTATATTTGAAAAGCCTATCGGCACCTATATTTTAAATGCCTATCGGCAACTATATCTGATATGCCTATCGGCACCTATATCTGAAATGCCTATCGGCACCTATTTTTGAAATGCCTATCGGAAACTACATCTAAATTGCCTATCGGCACCTATTTTTAAAATGCCAATCGGCAACTATATCTGAAATGCCTATCGGCACCTATATCTGAAATGCCTATCGGCACCTATTTTTAAAATGCCTATCGGAAACTACATCTGAAATGCCTATCAGCACCTATATTTGAAATGCCTATCGGCACCTATATTTTAAATGCCTATCGGCAACCATATCTGATATGCCTATCGGCACCTATATCTGAAATGCCTATCGGCACGTATTTTTGAAATGCCTATCGGAAACTACATCTAAAATGCCTATCAGCACCTATATTTGAAATGCCTATCGGCAACCATATCTGGAATGCCTATCGGCACCTATATTTGAAATGCCTATCGGCTTCTATATCTGAAATGCCTATCGGCACCTATTTTTAAAATGCCTATCGGAAACTACATCTGAAATACCTATCAGCACCTATATTTGAAATGCCTATCGGCAACCATATCTGGAATGCCTATCGGCACCTATATTTGAAATGCCTATCGGCTTCTATATCTGAATTGCCTATCGGCACCTATTTATAAATGGCTATCGGCAACTATATCTAAAATGCCTATCGGCACCTATATCTGAAATGCCTATCGGCACCTATTTTTGAAATGCCTATCGGAAACTACATCTGAAATGCCTATCAGCACCTATATTTGAAATGCCTATCGGCAACCATAACTGGAATGCCTATCGGCACTTATATCTGAAATGCCTATCGGCACCTATTTTTGAAATGCCTATCGGAAACTACATCTGAAATGCCTATCAGCACCTATATTTGAAATGCCTATCGGCAACCATATCTGGAATGCCTTTCGGCACCTATATTTGAAATGCCTATCGGCTTCTATATCTGAAATGCCTATCGGCACCTATTTTTAAAATGGCTATCGGCAACTATATCTGAATGCCTATCGGCACCTATATTTGAAATGCCTATCGGCACCTATTTTTGAAATGCCTATCGGAAACTACATCTAAATTGCCTATCGGCACCTATTTTTAAAATGCCAATCGGCAACTATATCTGAAATGCCTATCGGCACCTATATCTGAAATGCCTATAGGCACCTATTTTTAAAATGCCCTTCGGAAACTACATCTGAAATGCCTATCAGCACCTATATTTGAAATGCCTATCGGCAACCATATCTGAAATGCCTATCGACACTCATATTTGAAATACCTATCGGCTCCTATATCTGAAATGCCTATCGGCACCTATTTTTAAAATGCCAATCGGTAACTATATCTGAAATGCCTATCGGCACCTATATCTGAAATGCCAATCGGCACCAATTTTTTAATGCCTATCGGAAACTACATCTGAAATGCCTATCAGCACCTATATTTGAAATGCCTATCGGCAACCATATCTGAAATGCCTATTGACACCTATATTTGAAATACCTATCGGCTTCTATATCTGAAATGCTTATCGGCACCTATTTTTAAAATGCTAATTGGCAACTATATCTGAAATGCCTATCGGCGCCTATATCTAAAATGCCAATCGGCACCAGTTTTTGAAATGCCTATCGGAAACTACATCTGAAATGCCTGTCAGCACCTATATTTAAAATGCCTATCGGCAACCATATCTGGAATGCCTATCGGCACCTATATTTGAAATGCCAATCGGCTTCTATATCTGAAATGCCTACCGACACCTATTTTAAAATGCCAATCGCCAACTATATCTGAAATGCCTATCGGCACCTATATCTGAAATGCCTATCGGTACCTATTTTTGAAATGCCTATCGGAAACTACATCTGAAATGCCTATCAGCACCTATATTTAAAATGCCTATCGGCAACCATATCTGGAATGCCTATCGGCACCTATATTTGAAATGCCTATCGGCTTCTATATCTGAAATGCCTATCGGCACCTATTTCTAAAATGGCTATCGGCAACTATATCTGAAATGCCTATCGGCACCTATATCTGAAATGCCTATCGGCACGTATTTTTGAAATGCCTATCGGAAACTACATCTAAAATGCCATCAGCACCTATATTTGAAATGCCTATCGGCAACCATATCTGGAATGCCTATCGGCACCTATATTTGAAATGCCTATCGGCTTCTATATCTGAAATGCCTATCGGCACCTATTTTTAAAATGCCTATCGGAAACTACATCTGAAATGCCTATCAGCACCTATATTTGAAATGCCTATCGGCAACCATATCTGGAATGCCTATCGGCACCTATATTTGAAATGCCTATCGGCTTCTATATCTGAAATGCCTATCGGCACCTATTTATAAATGGCTATCGGCAACTATATCTAAAATGCCTATCGGCACCTATATCTGAAATGCCTATCGGCACCTATTTTTGAAATGCCTATCGGAAAGTACATCTGAAATGCCTATCAGCACCTATATTTGAAATGCCTATCGGCAACCATAACTGGAATGCCTATCGGCACTTATATCTGAAATGCCTATCGGCACCTATATTTGAAATGCCTATCAACTTCTATATCCGAAATGCCTATCGGCACCTATTTTTAAAATGGCTATCGGCAACTATATCTGAATGCCTATCGGCACCTATATCTGAAATGCCTATCGGCACCTATTTTTGAAGTGCCTATCGAAAACTACATCTGAAATGCCTATCAGCACCTATATTTGAAATGCCTATCGGCAACCATATCTGGAATGCCTATCGGCACCTATATTTGAAATGCCTATCGGCTTCTATATCTGAAATGCCTATGGGCACCTATTTTTAAAATGGCTATCGGCAACTATATCTGAAATGCCTATCAGCACCTATATTTAAAATGCCTATCGGCACCTATTTTTGAAATGCCTATCGGAAACTACATCTGAAATGCCTATCAGCACCTATATTTGAAATGCCTATCGGCAACCATATCTGGAATGCCTATCGGCAGCTATATTTGAAATGCCTATCGGCTTCTATATCTGAAATGCCTATCGGCACCTATATCTGAAATGCCTATCGGCACCTATTTTTGAAATGCCTATCGGAAACTACATCTGAACTGCCTATCAGCACCTATATTTGAAATGCCTATCGGCAACCATATCCGGAATGCCTATCGGCACCTATATTTGAAATGCCTATCGTCTTCTATATCTGAAATGCCTATCGGCACCTATTTTTGAAATGCCTATCGGAAACTACAACTGAAATGCCTATCAGCTCCTATATTTGAAATGCCTATCGGCAACCATATTTGGAATGCCTATCGGCACCAATATTTGAAATGCCTATCGGCTTTTATATCTGAAAAGCCTAGCGGCAACTATTTTTAGAATGCCAATCGGCAACTATATCTAAAGTGCCTATCGGCACCTATATCTGAAATGCCTATCGGCACCTATTTTTTAAATGCCTATCGGAAACTACATCTGAAATACCTGTCAGCACCTATATTTAAAATGCCTATCGGCAACTATATCTGGAATGCCTATCGGCACCTATATTTGAAATGCCAATCGGCTTCTATATCTGAAATGCCTACCGACACCTATTTTAAATTGCCAATTGCCAACTATATCTGAAATGCCTATCGGCACCTATAACTGAAATGCCTATCGGTACCTATTTTTGAAATGCCTATCGGAAACTACACCTGAAATGCCTATCAGCACCTATATTTAAAATGCCTATCGGCAACCTAATCTGGAATGCCTATCGGCACCTATATTTGAAATGCCTATCGGCTTCTATATCTGAAATGCCTATCGGCACCTATTTTTAAAATGGCTATCGGCAACTATATCTGAAATGCCTATCGGCACCTATATCTGAAATGCCTATCGGCACCTATTTTGAAATGCCTATCGGAAACTACATCTGAAATGCCTTTCAGCACCTATATTTAAAATGCCTATCGGCAACCATATCTGGAATGCCTATCGGGACGTATATTTGAAATGCCTATCGGCTTCTATATCTAAAATGCCTATCGGCACCTATTTTTCAAATGCCTATCGGAAACTACATCTGAAATGCCTATCAGCACCTATATTTGAAATGCCTATCGGCAACTATATCTGGAATGCCTATCGGCTTCTATATCTGAAATGCCTATCGGCACCTATTTTTAAAATGGCTATCGGCAACTATATCTGAAATGCCTATCGGCACCTATATCTGAAATGCCTATCGGCACCTATTTTTGAAATGCTTATCGGAAACTACATCTGAAATGCCTATCAGCACCTATATTTGAAATGCCTATCGGCAACCATATTTAGAATGCCTATCGGCACCTATATTTGAAATGCCTATCGGCAACCATATCTGGAATGCTTATCGGCACCTATATTTGAAATGCCTATCGGCTTCTATATCTAAAATGCCTATCGGCACCTATTTTTAAAATGCCAATCTGCAACTATATCTGAAATGCCTATCGGCACCTATATCTGAAATGCCTATCGGCACCTATTTTTAAAATGCCTATCGGAAACTACATCTGAAATGCCTATCAGCACCTATATTTGAAATGCCTATCGGCAACCATATCTGGAATGCCTATCGGCACCTATATTTGAAATGCCTATCGGCTTCTATATCTGAAATGCCTATCAACACCTATTTTTAAAATGGCTATCGGCAACTATATCTGAAATGCCTATCGGCACCTATATATGAAATGCCTATCGGCACCTATTTTTGAAATGCCTATCGGAAACTACATCTGAACTGCCTATCAGCACCTATATTTGAAATGCCTATCGGCAACCATATCTGGAATGCCTATCGGCACCTATATCTGAAATGCCTATCGGCACCTATTTTTGAAATGCCTATCGGAAACTACATCTGAAATGCCTATCAGCACCTATATTTAAAATGCCTATAGGCAACCATATCTGGAATGCCTATCGGCACCTATATTTGAAATGCCTATCGGCTTCAATATCTGAAATGCCTATCGGCACCTACTTTTAAAATAGCTCGGCAACTATATCTGAAATGCCTATCGGCACCTATATCTGAAATGCCTATCGGCACCTATTTTTGAAATGCCTATCGGAAACTACATCTGAAATGCCTATCAGCTCCTATATTTAAAATGCCTATCAGCAACCATATATTCTGGAATGCCTATCGGGACCTATATTTGAAATGCCTATCGGCTTCTATATCTGAAATGCCTATCGGCACCTATTTTTAAAATGGCTATCGGCAACTATATCTGAAATGCCTATCGGCACCTATATCTGAAATGCCTATCGGCACCTATTTTTCAAATGCCTATCGGAAACAACATCTGAAATGCCTATCAGCACCTATATTTGAAATGCCTATCGGCAACCATATTTGGAATGCCTATCGGCACCTATATTTGAAATGCCTATCGGCTTCTATATCTAAAATGCCTAGCGGCACCTATTTTTAAAATGCCAATCGGCAACTATATCTGAAGTGCCTGTCGGCACCTATATCTAAAATGCCTATCGGCACCTATTTTTGAATTGCCTATCGAAAACTACATCTGAAATGCCTATCAGCACCTATATTTGAAATGCCTATCGGCAACCACATCAGAAATGCCTATCGGCACCTATATCTGGAATGCCTTTCGGCATTTATATCTGAAATGCCTATCAACACCTATATTTGAAATGCCTATCGGTACCTATATCTGAAATGCCTATCGGCATCAATTTTTGAAATGCCTATCGGAAACTTCATCTAAAATGCCTATCAGCACCTATATTTGAAATGCCTATCGGCAACCATATCTGGAATGCCTATCGGCACCTATATTTGAAATGCCTATTGGCTTCTATATCTGAAATGCCTATCGGCACCTATTTTTAAAATGGCTATCGGCAACTATATCTGAAATGCCTATCGGCACCTATATCTGAAATGCCTATCGGCACCTATATATGAAATGCCTATCGGCACCAATGTTTGAAACGCCTTTCGGAAACTACATCTAAAATGCCTATCAGCACCTATATTTGAAATGCCTATCGGCAACCATATCTGGAATGCTTATCGGTACTTATATTTGAAATGCCTATCGGCTTCTATATCTGAAATGCCTATCGGCACCTATTTTTAAAATGCCAATCTGCAACTATATCTGAAATGCCTATCGGCACCTATATCTGAAATGCCTATCAGATCCTATTTTTGAAATGCCTATCGGAAACTACATCTGAAATGCCGATCAGCACCTATATTTGAAATGCCTATCGGCAACCATATCTGGAATGCCTATCGGCACCTATATTTGAAATGCCTATCGGCTTCTATATCTAAAATGCCTATCGGCACCTATTTTTAAAATGCCTATCGGAAACTACATCTGAAATGCCTATCAGCACCTATATTTGAAATGCCTATCGGCAACCATATCTGGAATGCCTATCGGCACCTATATTTGAAATGCCTATCGGCTTCTATATCTGAAATGCCTATCGGCACCTATTTTTAAAATGGCTATCGGCAACTATATCTGAAATGCCTATCGGCACCTTTATCTGAAATGCCTATCGGCACCTATTTTTGAAATGCCTATCGGAAACTACATTTGAACTGCCTATCAGCACCTATATTTGATATGCCTATCGGCAACCATATCTGGAATGCCTATCGGCACCTATATCTAAAATGCCTATCGGCACCTATTTTTGAAATGCCTATCGGAAACTACATCTGAACTGCCTATCCGCACCTATATTTGATATGCCTATCGGCAACCATATCTAGAATGCCTATCGGCACCTATATCTGAAATGCCTATCGGCACCTATTTTTGAAATGCCTATCGGAAACTACATCTGAAATGCCTACCAGCACCTATATTTAAAATGCCTATCGGCAACTATATCTGGAATGCCTATCGGCACCTATATTTGAAATGCCTAACGGCTTCTATATCTGAAATGCCTATCGGCACCTATATCTGAAATGCCTATCGGCACCTTTTTTTGAAATGCCTATCGGAAACTACATCTGAAATGCCTATCAGCACCTATATTTGAAATGCCTATCGGCAAACATATCTGGAATGCCTATCGGCACCTATATTTGAAATGCCTATCGGCTTCTATATCTGAAATGCCTATCGGCACCTATTTTTAAAATGCCTATCGGAAACTACATCTGAAATGCCTATCAGCACATATATTTGAAATGCCTATCGGCAACCATATCTGGAATGCCTATCGGCACCTATATTTGAAATGCCTATCGGCTTCTATATCTGAAATGCCTATCGGCACCTATTTTGAAAATGGCTATCGGCAACTATATCTGAAATGCCTATCGGCACCAATATCTGAAATGCCTATCGGCACCTATTTTTGAAATGCCTATCGGAAACTAAATCTGAACTGCCTACCAGCACCTATATTTGATATGCCTATCGGCAACCATATCTGGAATGCCTATCGGGACCTATATCTGAAATGCCTATCGGCACCTATTTTTGAAATGCCTATCGGAAACTACATCTGAAATGCCTATCAGCACCTATATTTAAAATGCCTATCGGCAACCATATCTGGAATGCCTATCGGCACCTATATTTGAAATGCCTATCGGCTTCTATATCTGAAATGCCTATCGGCACCTATTTTTAAAATGGCTATCGGCAACTATATCTGATATGCCTATCGGCACCTATATCTAAAATTCCTATCGGCACCTATTTTTGAAATGCCTATCGAAAACTACATCTGAAATGCCTATCAGCACCTTTATTTAAAATGCCTATCGGCAACCATATCTGGAATACCTATCGGGACCTATATTTGAAATGCCTATCGGCTCCTATATCTGAAATGCCTATCGGCACCTATTTTCAAAATGCCTATCGGAAACTACATCTGAAATTCCTATCAGCACCGATATTTAAAATGCCTATCGGCAACCATATCTGGAATGCCTATCGGCACCTATATTTGAAATGCCTATCGGCTTCTATATCTGAAATGCCTATCGGCACCTATTTTTAAAATGGCTATCGGCAACTATATCTGAAATGCCTATCGGCACCTATATCTAAAATGCCTATCGGCACCTATTTTTGAAATGCCTATCGGAAACTACATCTGAAATGCCTATCAGCACCTATATTTGAAATGCCTATCGGCAACCATATTTGGAATGCCTATCGGCACCTATATTTGAAATGCCTATCGGCTTCTATATCTAAAATGCCTAGCGGCACCTATTTTTAAAATGCCAATCGGCAACTATATCTGAAGTGCCTATCGGCACCTATATCTAAAACGCCTATCGGCACCTATTTTTGAAATGCCTATCGAAAACTACATCTGAAATGCCTTTCAGCACCTATATTTGAAATGCCTATCGGCAACCACATCAGAAATGCGTATCGGCACCTATATCTGAAATGCCTTTCGGCATTTATATCTGAAATGCCTATCGACACCTATATTTGAAATGCCTATCGGCACCTATATTTTAAATGCCTATCGGCAACTATATCTGATATGCCTATCGGCACCTATATCTGAAATGCCTATCGGCACCTATTTTTGAAATGCCTATCGGAAACTACATCTGAAATGCCTATCAGCACCTATATTTAAAATGCCTATCGGCAACCATATCTGAAATGCCTATCGACACCTATATTTGAAATACTTATCGGCTTCTATATCTGAAATGCCTATCGGCACCTATTTTTAAAATGCCAATCGGCAACTATATCTGAAATGCCAATCGGCACCAATTTTTTAATGCCTATCGGAAACTACATCTGAAATGCCTATCAGCACCTATATTTGAAATGCCTATCGGCAACCATATCTGAAATGCCTATCGACACCTATATTTGAAATACCTATCGGCTTCTATATCTGACATGCCTATCGGCACCTATTTTTAAAATGCCAATCGGCAACTATATCTGAAATGCCTATCGGCACCTATATCTAAAATGCCAATCGGCACCAGTTTTTGAAATGCCTATCGGTAACTACATCTGAAATGCCTGTCAGCACCTATATTTAAAATGCCTGTCGGCAACCATATCTGGAATGCCTATCGGCACCTATATTTGAAATGCCAATCGGCTTCTATATCTGAAATGCCTACCGACACCTATTTTTAAAATGCCAATTGGCAACTATATCTGAAATGCCTATCGGCACCTATATCTGAAATGCCTATCGGTACCTATTTTTGAAATGCCTATCGGAAACTACATCTGAAATGCCTATCAGCACCTATATTCAAAATGCCTATCGGCAACCATATCTGGAATGCCTATCGGCACCTATATTTGAAATGCCTATCGGCTTCTATATCTGAAATGCCTATCGGCACCTGTTTTTAAAATGGCTATCGGCAACTATATCTGAAATGCCTATCGGCACCTATATCTGAAATGCCTATCGGCACCTATTTTTGAAATGCCTATCGGAAACTACATCTGAAATGCCTATCAGCACCTATATTTGAAATGCCTATCGGCAACCATATCTGGAATGCCTATTGGCACCTATATTTGAAATGCCTATCGGCTTCTATATCTGAAATGCATATCGGCACCTATTTTTAAAATGCCTATCGGAAACTACATCTGAAATGCCTATCAGCACCTATATTTGAAATGCCTATCGGCAACCATATCTGGAATGCCTATTGGCACCTATATTTGAAATGCCTATCGGCTTCTATATCTGAAATGCCTATCGGCACCTATTTTTAAAATGCCTATCGGAAACTACATCTGAAATGCCTATCAGCACCTATATTTGAAATGCCTATTGGCAACCATAACTGGAATGCCTATCGGCACTTATATCTGAAATGCCTATCGGCACCTATTTTTGAAATGCCTATCGGAAACTACATCTGAAATGCCTATCAGCACCTATATTTGAAATGCCTATCGGCTACCATATCTGGAATGCCTATCGGCACCTATATTTGAAATGCCTATCGGCTTCTATATCTGAAATGCCTTTCGGCACCTATTTTTAAAATGGCTATTGGCAACTATATCTGAATGCCTATCGGCACCTATATCTGAAATGCCTATCGGCACCTATTTTTGAAGTGCCTATCGGAATCTACATCTGAAATGCCTATCAGTAGATAAATTTGAAATGCCTATCGGCAACCATATCCGGAATGCCTATCGGCACCTATATTTGAAATGCCTATCGGCTTCTATATCTGAAATGCCTATCGGCACCTATTTTTAAAATGCCAATCGGCAACTATATCTGAAATGCCTATCGGCACCTATATCTGAAATGCCTATCGGCACCTATTTTTGAAATGCCTATCGGTAACTACAACTGAAATGCCTATCAGCACCTCTATTTGAAATGCCTATCGGCAACCATATTTGGAATGCCTATCGGCACCTATATTTGAAATGCCTATCGGCTTCTATATCTGAAATGCCTAGCGGCACCTATTTTTAAAATGCCAATCGGCAACTATATCTGAAGTGCCTATCGGCACCTATATCTGAAATGCCTATCGGCACCTATTTTTGAAATGCCTATCGAAAACTACATCTGAAATGCCTATCAGCACCTATATTTGAAATGCCTATCGGCAACCATATCTGGAATGCCTATCGGCACCTATATTTGAAATGCCTATCGGCTTCTATATCTGAAATGCCTATCGGCACCTATTTTTAAAATGGCTATCGGCAACTATATCTAAAATGCCTATCGGCACCTATATCTGAAATGCCTATCGGCACCTATTTTTGAAATGCCTATCGGAAACTACATCTGAAATGCCTATCAGCACCTATATTTGAAATGCCTATTGGCAACCATAACTGGAATGCCTATCGGCACTTATATCTGAAATGCCTATCGGCACCTATTTTTGAAATGCCTATCGGAAACTACATCTGAAATGCCTATCAGCACCTATATTTGAAATGCCTATCGGCAACCATATCTGGAATGCCTATCGGCACCTATATTTGAAATGCCTATCGGCTTCTATATCTGAAATGCCTATCGGCACCTATTTTTAAAATGCCAATCTGCAACTATATCTGAAATGCCTATCGGCACCTATATCTGAAATGCCTATCAGATCAAATTTTTGAAATGCCTATCGGAAACTACATCTGAAGTGCCGATCAGCACTTATATTTGAAATGCCTATCGGCAACCATATCTGGAATGCCTATCGGCACCTATATTTGAAATGCCGATCGGCTTCTATATCTGAAATGCCTATCGGTACCTATTTTTAAAATGGCTATCGGCAACTATATCCGAAAAGCCTATCGGCACCTATATCTAAAATGCCTATCGGCACCTATTTTTGAAATGCCTATCGGAAACTACATCTGAAATGCCTATCAGCACCTATATTTGAAATGCCTATCGGCAACCATATCTGGAATGCCTATCGGCACCTATATTTGAAATGCCTATCGGCTTCTATATCTGAAATGTCTATCGGCACCTATTTTTAAAATGCCTATCGGAAAATACATCTGAAATGCCTATCAGCACCTATATTTGAAATGCCTATCGGCAACCATATCTGGAATGCCTATCGGCACCCATATCTGAAATGCCTATCGCCACCTATTTTTGAAATGCCTATCGGAAACTACATCTGAAATGCCTATCAGCACCTATATTTGAAATGCCTATCGGCAACCATATCTGAAATGCTTATCGGCACCTATATTTGAAATGCCTATTAGCTTCTATATCTGAAATGCCTATCGGCACCTATTTTTAAAATGCATATCGGAAACTACATCTGAAATGCCTATCAGCACCTATATGTGAAATGCCTATCGGCAACCATATCTGAAATGCCTATCGGCACCTATTTTTGAAATGCCTATCGGAAACTACATCTGAAATGCCTATCAGCACCTATATTTGAAATGCCTATCGGCAACCATATCTGGAATGATTATCGACACCTATATTTGAAATGCCTATTGGCTTCTATATCTGAAATGCCTATCGACACCTATTTTTAAAATGCATATCGGAAACTACATCTGAAATGCCTATCAGCACCTATATTTGAAATGCCTATCGGCAACCATATCTGGAATGCCTATCGGCACATATGTTTGAAATGCCTATCGGCTTCAATATCTGAAATGCCTATCGGCACCTATTTTTAAAATGGCTATTGGCAACTATACCTGAAATGCCTATCAGCACCTATATCTGAAATGCCTATCGGCACCTATTTTTGAAATGCCTATCGGAAACTACATCTGAAATGCCTATCAGCACCTATATTTGAAATGCCTATCGGCAACCATATCTGAAATGCCTATCGGCACCTATATTTGATATGCCTATCGGCAACTATATTTGAAATGCCTATCGGCACCTATATCTGAAGAGCCTATCGGCAACTATATCTGAAATGCCTATCGGCGCCTATATCTGAAATGCCTATCGGCACCTATTTTTGAAATGCCTATCGGAAACTACAACTGAAATGCTTATCAGCACCTATATTTGAAATGCCTATCGGCAACCATATTTGGAATGCCTATCGGCACCTATATTTAAAATGCCTATCGGCTTCTATATCTAAAATGCCTAGCGGCACCTATTTTTAAAATGCCAATCGGCAACTATATCCGAAGTGCCTATCGGCACCTATATCTAAAATGCCTATCGGCACCTATTTTTGAAATACCTATCGAAAACTACATCTGAAATGCCTATCAGCACCTATATTTGAAATGCCTATCGGCAACCACATCAGAAATGCCTATCGGCACCTATATCTGAAATGCCTTTCGTCATTTATATCTAAAATGCCTATCGACACCTATATTTGAAATACCTATCGGCTTCTATATCTGAAATGCCTATCGGCAACTATTTTTAAAATGCCGATCGGCAACTATATCTGAAATGCCTATCGGCACCTATATCTATAATGCCAATCGGCACCAATTTTTGAAATGCCTATCGGAAACTACATCTGAAATACCTATCAGCACCTATATTTAAAATGCCTATCGGCAACCATATCTGGAATGCCTACCGGCACCTATATTTGAAATGCCTATCGGCTTCTATATCTGAAATGCCTATCGGCACCTATTTTTAAAATGGCTATCGGCAACTATATCTGAAATGCCTATCGGCACCTATATCTGAAATGCCTATCAGCACCTATTTTTGAAATGCCTATCGGAAACTACATCTGAAATGCCTATCAGCACCTATATTTGAAATGCCTATCGGCAACCATATCTGGAATGCCTATCGGCACCTATATTTGAAATGCCTATCGGTTTCTATATCTGAAATGCCTATCGGCACCTATATCTGAAATGCCTATCGGCACCTATTTTTGAAATGCCTATCGGAAACTACATCTGAAATGCCTATCAGCACCTATATTTGAAATGCCTATCGGCAACCATATCTGGAATGCCTATCTGCACCTATATTTGAAATGCCTATCGGCTTCTATATCTGAAATGCCTATCGGCACCTATTTTTAAAATGGCTATCGGCAACTATATCTGAAATGCCTATCGGCACCTATATCTGAAATGCCTATCGGCACCTATTTTTGAAATGCCTATCGGAAACTACATCTGAAATGCCTATCAGCACCTATATTTGAATTGCCTATCGGCAACCATATCTGGAATGCCTATCGGCACCTATATTTAAAATGCCTATCGGCTTCTATATCTGAAAGGCCTATCGGCACCTATTTTTAAAATGCATATCGGCAACTATATCTGAAATGCCTATCGGCACCTATATTTGAAATGCCTATCGGCAACCATATTTGGAATGCCTATCGGCACCTATATTTGAAATGCCTATCGGCTTCTATATCTGAAATGCCTATCGGCACCTATTTTTGAAATGCCTATCGGAAACTACAACTGAAATGCCTATCAGCACCTATATTTGACATGCCTATCGGCAACCATATTTGGAATGCCTATCGGCACCTATATTTGAAATGCCTATCGGCTTCTATATCTGAAATGCCTGGCGGCACCTATTTTTAAAATGCCAATCGGCAACTATATCTGAAGTGCCTATCGGCACCTATATCTGAAATGCCTATCGGCACTTATTTTTGAAATGCCTATCGAAAACTACATCTGAAATGCCTATCAGCACCTATATTTGAAATGCCTATCAGCAACCACATCAGAAATGCCTATCGGCACCTATATCTGAAATGCCTTTCGGCATTTATATCTGATATGCCTACCGACACCTATATTTGAAATGCCTATCGGCACCTATATTTTAAATGCCTATCGGCAACTATATCTGATATGCCTATCGGCACCTATATCTGAAATGCCTATCGGCACCTATTTTTGAAATGCCTATCGGAAACTACATCTAAAATGCATATCTGCACCTATTTTTAAAATGCCAATCGGCAACTATATCTGAAATGCCTATCGGCACCTATACTGAAACGCCTATCGGCACCTATTTTTGAAATGCCTATCGGAAACTACATCTGAAATGCCTATCAGCACCTATATTTAAAATGCCTATTGGCAACCATATCTGAAATGCCTATCAACACCTATATTAATTGAAATACCTATCGGCTTCTATATCTGAGATGCCTATCGGCACCTATTTTTAAAATGCCAATCGGCAACTATATCTGAAATGCCCATCGGCACCTATATCTGAAATGCCAATCGGCACCAATTTTTGAAATGCCTATCGGAAACTACATCTGAAATGCCTATCAGCACCTATATTTGAAATGCCTATCGGCAAACATATCTGAAATGCTTATCGACACCTATATTTGAAATACCTATCGGCTTCTATATCTGAAATGCCTATCGGCACCTATTTTTAAAATGCCAATCGGCAACTATATCTGAAATGCCTATCGGCACCTATATCTAAAATGCCAATCGGCACCAATTTTTGAAATGCCTATCGGAAACAACATCTGAAATGCCCATCAGCACCTATATTTGAAATGCCTATCGACAACCATATCTGGAATGCCTATCGGCACCTATATTTGAAATGACTATCGGCTTCTATATCTGAAATGCCTATCGACACCTATTTTAAAAATGCCAATTGGCAACTATATCTGAAGTGCCTATCTGCACCTATATCTGAATTGCCTATCGGCACCTATTTTTGAAATGCCTATCGAAAACTACATCTGAAATGCCTATCAGCACCTATATTTGAAATGCCGGTCGGCAACCACATCAGAAATGCCTATTGGCACCTATATCTGAAATGCCTTTCGGCATTTATATCTGAAATGCCTATCGACACCTATATTTGAAATGCCTATCGGCACGTATATTTTAAATGCCTATCGGCAACTATATCTGATATGCCTATCGGCACCTATATCTGAAATGCCTATCGACACCTATATTTGAAATGTCTATCGGCACCTATATTTTAAATGCCTATCGGCAACTATATCTGATATGCCTATCGGCACCTATATCTGAAATGCCTATCGGCAGCTGTATCTGAAATGCCTATCGGCACCTATTTTTGAAATGCCTATTGGAAACTACATCTGAAATGCCTATCAGCACCTATATTTAAAATGCCTATCGGCAACCATATCTGAAATGCCTATCGACACCTATATTTGAAATACCTATCGGCTTCTATATCTCAAATGCCTATCGGCACCTATATTTGAAATGCCTATCGGCAACCATATCTGAAATGCCTATCGACACCTATATTTGAAATACCTATCGGCTTCTATATCTGAAATGCCAATCAACACCTATTTTTAAAATGCCAATCGGCACCTATATCTGAAATGCCTATCGGCACCAATTTTTGAAATGCCTATCGGAAACTACATCTGAAATGCCTATCAGCACCTATATTTGAAATGCCTATCGGTAACCATATCTGGAATGCCTATTGGCACATATATTTGAAATGCCTATCGGCTTCTATATCTGAAATGCCTATCGACACCTATTTTAAAAATGGCTATCGGCAACTATATCTGAAATGCCTATCGGACCTATATCTTGAATGCCTATCGGCACCTATTTTTGAAATGCCTATCGGAAACTACATCTGAAATTCCTATCAGATCCTATATTTGAAATGCCTATCGGCAACCATATCTGGAATGCCTATCGGCACCTATATTTGAAATGCCTATCGGCTTCTATATCTGAAATGCCTATCGGCACCTATTTTTAAAATGCCTATCGGCATCTATATCTGAAATGCCTTTCGGCACCTATTTTTAAAATGCATATCGGAAACTACATCTGAAATACCTATCAGCACCTATATGTGAAATGCCTATCGGCAACCATATCTGAAATGCCTATCGGCACCTATATTTGATATGCCTATCGGCAACTATATTTGAAATGCCTATCGGCACCTATATCTGAAAAGCCTATCGGCAACTATATCTGGAATGCCTATCGGCGCCTATATCTGAAATGCCTATCGGCACCTATTTTTGAAATGCCTATCGGAAACTACAACTGAAATGCTTATCAGCACCTATATTTGAAATGCCTATCGGCAACCATATTTGGAATGCCTATCGGCACCTATATTTGAAATGCCTATCGGCTTCTATATCTAAAATGCCTAGCGGCACCTATTTTTAAAATGCCAATCGGCAACTATATCTGAAGTGCCTATCGGCACCTATATCTAAAATGCCTATCGGCACCTATTTTTGAAATGCCTATCGAAAACTACATCTGAAATGCCTATCAGCACCTATATTTGAAATGCCTATCGGCAACCACATCAGAAATGCCTATCGGCACCTATATCTGAAATGCCTTTCGTCATTTATATCTAAAATGCCTATCGACGCCTATATTTGAAATGCCTATCAACACCTATATTTTAAATGTCTATCGGCAACTATATCTGATAAGCCTATCGGCTCCTATATCTGAAATGCCTATCGGCACCTATTTTTGAAATGCCTATCGGAAACTACATCTAAATGCCAATCGGCACCTATTTTTAAAATGCCAATCGGCAACTATATCTGAAATGCCTATCGGCACCTATATCTGAAATGCCTTTCGGCACCTATTTTTGAAATGCCTATCGGAAACTACATCTGAAATGCCTATCAGCACCTATATTTGAAATGCCTATCGGCAACCATATCTGAAATGCCTATCGACACCTATATTTGAAATACCTATCGGCTTCTATATCTGAAATGCCTATCGGCAACTATTTTTAAAATGCCAATCGGCAACTATATCTGAAATGCCTATCGGCACCTATATCTAAAATGCCAATCAGCACCAATTTTTGAAATGCCTATCGGAAACTACATCTGAAATACCTATCAGCACCTATATTTAAAATGCCTATCGGCAACCATATCTGGAATGCCTACCGGCACCTATATTTGAAATGCCTATCGGCTTCTATATCTGAAATGCCTATCGGCACCTATTTTTAAAATGGCTATCGGCAACTATATCTGAAATGCCTATCGGCACCTATATCTGAAATGCCTATCAGCACCTATTTTTGAAATGCCTATCGGAAACTACATCTTAAATGCCTATCAGCACCTATATTTGAAATGCCTATCGGCAACCATATCTGGAATGCCTATCGGCACCTATATTTGAAATGCCTATCGGCTTCTATATCTGAAATGCCTATCGGCACCTATTTTTAAAATGCCTATCGGAAACTACATCTGAAATGCCTATCAGCACCTATATTTGAAATGCTTATCGCCAACCATATCTGGAATGCCTATCGGCACTTATATTTGAAATGCCTATCGGCTTCTATATCTGAAATGCCTATCGGCACCTATATCTGAAATGCCTATCGGCACCTATTTTTGAAATGCCTATCGGAAACTACATCTGAAATGCCTATCAGCACCTATATTTGAAATGCCTATCGGCAACCATATCTGGAATGCCTATCTGCACCTATATTTGAAATGCCTATCGGCTTCTATATCTGAAATGCCTATCGGCACCTATTTTTAAAATGGCTATCGGCAACTATATCTGAAATGCCTATCGGCACCTATATCTGAAATGCCTATCGGCACCTATTTTTGAAATGCCTATCGGAAACTACATCTGAAATGCCTATCAGCACCTATATTTGAATTGCCTATCGGCAACCATATCTGGAATGCCTATCGGCACCTATATTTAAAATGCCTATCGGCTTCTATATCTGAAAGGCCTATCGGCACCTATTTTTAAAATGCATATCGGCAACTATATCTGAAATGCCTATCGGCACCTATTTTTGAAATGCCTATCGGAAACTACAACTGAAATGCCTATCAGCACCTATATTTGAAATGCCTATCGGCAACTATATCTGAAATGCCTATCGGCACCTATATCTGAAATGCCTATCGGCACCTATTTTTGAAATGCCTATCGGAAACTACAACTGAAATGCCTATCAGCACCTATATTTGAAATGCCTATCAGCAACCATATTTGGAATGCCTATCGGCACCTATATTTGAAATGCCTATCGGCTTCTATGTCTGAAATGCCTATCGGCACCTATTTTTGAAATGCCTATCGGAAACTACAACTGAAATGCCTATCAGCACCTATATTTGAAATGCCTATCGGCAACCATATTTGGAATGCCTATCGGCACCTATATTTGAAATGCCTATCGGCTTCTATATCTGAAATGCCTGGCGGCACCTATTTTTAAAATGCCAATCGGCAACTATATCTGAAGTGCCTATCGGCACCTATATCTGAAATGCCTATCGGCACTTATTTTTGAAATGCCCATCGAAAACTACATCTGAAATGCCTATCAGCACCTATATTTGAAATGCCTATCAGCAATTACATCAGAAATGCCTATCGGCACCTATATCTGAAATGCCTTTCGGCATTTATATCTGATATGCCTACCGACACCTATATTTGAAATGCCTATCGGCACCTATATTTTAAATGCCTAACGGCAACTACATCTGATATGCCTATCGGCACCTATATCTGAAATGCCTATCGGCACCTATTTTTGATATGCCTATCGGAAACTACATCTAAAATGCATATCGGCACCTATTTTTAAAATGCCAATCGGCAACTATATCTGAAATGCCTATCGGCACCTATACTGAAATGCCTATCGGCACGTATTTTTGAAATGCCTATCGGAAACTACATCTCAAATGCCTATCAGCACCTATATTTGAAATGCCTATGGGCAACCATATCTGAAATGCCTATCAACACCTATATTAATTGAAATACCTATCGGCTTCTATATCTGAGATGCCTATCGGCACCTATTTTTAAAATGCCAATCGGCAACTATATCTGAAATGCCCATCGGCACCTATATCTGAAATGCCAATCGGCACCAATTTTTGAAATGCCTATCGGAAACTACATCTGAAATGCCTATCAGCACCTATATTTGAAATGCCTATCGGCAACCATATCTGAAATGCTTATCGACACCTATATTTGAAATACCTATCGGCTTCTATATCTGAAATGCCTATCGGCACCTATTTTTAAAATGCCAATCGGCAACTATATCTGAAATGCCTATCGGCACCTATATCTAAAATGCCAATCGGCACCAATTTTTGAAATGCCTATCGGAAACAACATCTGAAATGCCTATCAGCACCTATATTTGAAATGCCTATCGACAACCATATCTGGAATGCCTATCGGCACCTATATTTGAAATGACTATCGGCTTCTATATCTGAAATGCCTATCGACACCTATTTTAAAAATGCCCATCGGCACCTATATCTGAAATGCCAATCGGCACCAATTTTTGAAATGCCTATCGGAAACTACAACTGAAATGCCTATCAGCACCTATATTTGAAATGCCTATCGGCAACAATATCTGAAATGCCTATCGGCACCTATATCTGAAATGCCTATCGGCACCTATTTTTGAAATGCCTATCGGAAACTACAACTGAAATGCCTATCAGCACCTATATTTGAAATGCCTATCGGCAACCATATTTGGAATGCCTATCGGCACCTATATTTGAAATGCCTATCGGCTTCTATGTCTGAAATGCCTATCGGCACCTATTTTTGAAATGCCTATCGGAAACTACAACTGAAATGCCTATCAGCACCTATATTTGAAATGCCTATCGGCAACCATATTTGGAATGCCTATCGGCACCTATATTTGAAATGCTTATCGGCTTCTATATCTGAAATGCCTGGCGGCACCTATTTTTAAAATGCCAATCGGCAACTATATCTGAAGTGCCTATCGGCACCTATATCTGAAATGCCTATCGGCACTTATTTTTGAAATGCCCATCGAAAACTACATCTGAAATGCCTATCAGCACTTATATTTGAAATGCCTATCAGCAACCACATCAGAAATGCCTATCGGCACCTATATCTGAAATGCCTTTCGGCATTTATATCTGATATGCCTACCGACACCTATATTTGAAATGCCTATCGGCACCTATATTTTAAATGCCTATCGTCAACTACATCTGATATGCCTATCGGCACCTATATCTGAAATGCCTATCGGCACCTATTTTTGATATGCCTATCGGAAACTACATCTAAAATGCATATCGCCACCTATTTTTAAAATGCCAATCGGCAACTATATCTGAAATGCCTATCGGCACCTATACTGAAATGCCTATCGGCACCTATTTTTGAAATGCCTATCGGAAACTACATCTCAAATGCCTATCAGCACCTATATTTGAAATGTCTATGGGCAACCATATCTGAAATGCCTATCAACACCTATATTAATTGAAATACCTATCGGCTTCTATATCTGAGATGCCTATCGGCACCTATTTTTAAAATGCCTATCGGCAACCATATCTGGAATGCCTATCGGCACCTATATTTGAAATGCCTATCGGCTTCTATATCTGAAATGCCTATCGGCACCTATTTTTAAAATGCCTATCGGAAACTATACCTGAAATGCCTATCGGTACCTATATCTGAAATGCCTATCGGCACCTATTTTTGAAATGCCTATCGGAAACTACATCTGAAATGCCTATCAGCACCTATATTTGAAATGCCTTTCGGCAACCATATCTGGAATGCCTATCGGCACCGATATTTGAAATGCCTATCGGCTTCTATATCTGAAATGCCTATCGGCACCTATTTTTAAAATGCCTATCGGCAACCACATCAGAAATGCCTTTCGGCACCTAAATCTGAAATGCCTTTCGGCATTTATATCTGAAATGCCTATCGACACCTATATTTGAAATGCCTATCGGCACCTATATTTGAAATGCCTATCGGCAACTATATCTGATATGCCTATCGGCACCTATATCTGAAATGCCTTCGGCACCTATTTTTGAAATGCCTATCGGAAACTACATCTAAAATGCCAATCGGCACCTATTTTTAAAATGCCAATCGGCAACTATATCTGAAATGCCTATCGGCACCTATATCTGAAATGCCTATCGGCACCTATTTTTGAAATGCCTATCGGAAACTACATTTAAAATGCCTATCAGCACCTATATTTGAAATGCCTATCAACAACCATATCTGAAATGCCTACGACACCTATATTTGAAATACCTATCGGCTTCTATATCTGAAATGCCTATCGGCACCTATTTTTAAAATGCCAATCGGCAACTATATCTGAAATGCCTATCGGCACATATATCTGAAATGCCAATCGGCACCTATTTTTGAAATGTCTTTGCGGAAACTACATTTGAAATGCCTATCTGCTCCTATATTTGTAATGCCTATCAGGAACCATATCTGAAATGCCTATCGACCCCTATATTTGAAATACCTATCGGCTTCTATATCTGAAATGCCTATCGGCACCTGTTTTTAAAATGCCAATCGGCAACTATATCTGAAATGCCTATCGGCACCTATATCTGAAATGCCTATCGGCATCAATTTTTGAAATGCCTGTCGGAAACTACATCTAAAATGCCTATCAGCACCTATATTTGAAATGCCTATCGGCAACCATATCTGGAATGCCTATCTGCACCTATATTTGAAATGCCTAACGGCCTCTATATCTGAAATGCCTATCGGCACGTATTTTTAAAATGCCAATTGGCAACTATATCTGAAATGCCTATCGGCACCTATATCTGAAATGCCTATCGGCACCTATTTTTGAAATGCCTATCGGAAACTACATCTGAAATGCCTATCAGCACCTATATTTGAAATGCCTATCGGCAACCATATCTGGAATGCCTATTGGCACCTATATTTGAAATGCCTATCGGCTTCTATATCTGAAATGCCTATCGGCACCTATTTTTAAAATGCCAATCGGCAACTATATCTGAAATGCCTATCGGCACATATATCTTAAATGCCTATCGGCACCTATTTTTGAAATGACTATCGGAAACTACATCTGAAATGCCTATCAGCACCTATATTTAAAATGCCTATCGTCAACCATATCTGAAATGCCTATCGACACCTATAATTGAAATACCTCTCGGCTTCTATATCTGAAATGCCTATCGGCACCTATTTTTAAAATGCCAATCGGTAACTATATCTGAAATGCCTATCGGTACCTATATCTGAAATGCCTATCGGCACCAATTTTTGAAATGCCTATCGGAAAATACATCTGGAATGCCTATCAGCACCTTTATTTGAAATGCCTATCGGCAACCATATCTGGAATGCCTATCGGTAACTATATTTGAAATGCCTATCGGCTTCTATATCTGAAATGCCCATCGACACCTATTTTTAAAATGCCAATCGGCAACTATATCTGAAATGCCTATCGGCACCTATATCTGAAATGCCTATCGGCACCTATTTTTGAAATGCCTATCGGAAACTACATCTGAAATGCCTATCAGCACCTATATTTGAAATGCCTATCGGCAACCATATCTGAAATGCCTATCGACACCTATATTTGAAATACCTATCGGCTTCTATATCTGAAATGCCTATCAACACCTATTTTTAAAATGCCAACCGGCAACTATATCTGAAATGCCTATCGGCACCTATATATGAAATGCCTATCGGCACCAATGTTTGAAATGCCTTTCGGAAACTACATCTAAAATGCCTATCAGCACCTATATTTGAAATGCCTATCGGCAACCATATCTGGAATGCTTATCGGCACCTATATTTGAAATGCCTATCGGCTTCTACATCTAAAATGCTTATCGGCAACTATTTTTAAAATGCCAATCTGCAACTATATCTGAAATGCCTATCGGCACCTATATCTGAAATGCCTATCAGATCCTATTTTTGAAATGCCTATCGGAAACTACATCTGAAATGCCGATCAGCACCTATATTTGAAATGCCTATCGGCAACCATATCTGGAATGCCTATCGGCACCTATATCTGAAATGCCTATCGGCACCTATTTTTGAAATGCCTATCGGAAACTACATCTGAAATGCCTATCAGCACCTATATTTAAAATGCCTATCGGCAACCATATCTGGAATGCCTATCGGCACCTATATTTGAAATGCCTATCGGCTTCTATATCTGAAATGCCTGTCGGCACTTATTTTTAAATGGCTATCGGCAACTATATCTGAAATGCCTATCGGCACCTATATCTGAAATACCTATCGGCACCTATTTTTGAAATGCCTATCGGAAACTACATCTGAAATGCCCATCAGCACCTATATTTAAAATGCCTATCGGCAACCATATCTGGAATGCCTATCGGGACCTATATTTGAAATGCCTATCGGCTTCTATATCTGAAATGCCTATCGGCACCTATTTTTGAAATGCCTATCGGAAACTACATCTGAAATGCCTATCAGCACCTATATTTAAAATGCCTATCGGCAACCATATCTGGAATGCCTATCGGGAACTATATTTGAAATGCCTATCGGCTTCTATATCTGAAATGCCTATCGGCACCTATTTTTAAAATGGCTATCGGACTTATATCTGAAATGCCTATCGGCACCTATATCTGAAATGCCTATCGGCACCTATTTTTGAAATGCCTATCGGAAACTACATCTGAAATGCCTATCAGCACCTATATTTGAAATGCCTATCGGCAACCATATTTGGAATGCCTATCGGCACCTATACTTGAAATGCCTATCGGCTTC
The DNA here is from genome assembly GCA_034508555.1 of Venustoraphidia nigricollis. Lineage (NCBI taxonomy): Eukaryota > Metazoa > Arthropoda > Insecta > Raphidioptera > Raphidiidae > Venustoraphidia > Venustoraphidia nigricollis. Next base: position 1,873 of record JAVRKA010001013.1, on the reverse strand, counting down.
TATATCTAAAATGCCTAGCGGCACCTATTTTTAAAATGCCAATCGGCAACTATATCTGAAGTGCCTATCGGCACCTATATCTAAAATGCCTATCGGCTCCTATTTTTGAAATGCCTATCGAAAACTACATCTGAAATGCCTATCAGCACCTTTATTTGAAATGCCTATCGGCAACCACATCAGAAATGCGTATCGGCACCTATATCTGAAATGCCTTTCGGCATTTGTATCTGAAATGCCTATCGACACCTATATTTGAAAATGCCTATCGGCACCTATATTTTAAATGCCTATCGGCAACTATATCTGATATGCCTATCGGCACCTATATCTAAAATGCTATCGGCACCTATTTTTGAAAATGCCTATCGAAACTACATCTAAATTGCCTATCGGCACCTATTTTAAAATGCCAATCGGCAACTATATCTGAAATGCCTATCGGCACCTATTCTGAAATGCCTATCGGCACCTATTTTTAAAATGCCTATCGGAAACTACATCTGAAATGCCTATCAGCACCTATATTTGAAATGCCTATCGGCACCTATATTTTAAATGCCTATCGGCAACTATATCTGATATGCCTATCGGCACCTATATCTGAAATGCCTATCGGCACGTATTTTTGAAATGCCTATCGGAAACTACATCTAAAATGCCTATCAGCACCTATATTTGAAATGCCTATCGGCAACCATATCTGGAATGCCTATCGGCACCTATATTTGAAATGCCTATCGGCTTCTATATCTGAAATGCCTATCGGCACCTATTTTTAAAATGCCTATCGGAAACTACATCTGAAATGCCTATCAGCACCTATATTTGAAATGCCTATCGGCAACCATATCTGGAATGCCTATCGGCACCTATATTTGAAATGCCTATCGGCTTCTATATCTGAAATGCCTATCGGCACCTATTTATAAATGGCTATCGGCAACTATATCTAAAATGCCTATCGGCACCTATATCTGAAATGCCTATCGGCACCTATTTTTGAAATGCCTATCGGAAACTACATCTGAAATGCCTATCAGCACCTATATTTGAAATGCCTATCGGCAACCATAACTGGAATGCCTATCGGCACTTATATCTGAAATGCCTATCGGCACCTATTTTTGAAATGCCTATCGGAAACTACATCTGAAATGCCTATCAGCACCTATATTTGAAATGCCTATCGGCAACCATATCTGGAATGCCTTTCGGCACCTATATTTGAAATGCCTATCGGCTTCTATATCTGAAATGCCTATCGGCACCTATTTTTAAAATGGCTATCGGCAACTATATCTGAATGCCTATCGGCACCTATATTTGAAATGCCTATCGGCACCTATTTTTGAAATGCCTATCGGAAACTACATCTAAATTGCCTATCGGCACCTATTTTTAAAATGCCAATCGGCAACTATATCTGAAATGCCTATCGGCACCTATATCTGAAATGCCTATCGGCACCTATTTTTAAAATGCCCTTCGGAAACTACATCTGAAATGCCTATCAGCACCTATATTTGAAATGCCTATCGGCAACCATATCTGAAATGCCTATCGACACTCATATTTGAAATACCTATCGGCTCCTATATCTGAAATGCCTATCGGCACCTATTTTTAAAATGCCAATCGGTAACTATATCTGAAATGCCTATCAGCACCTATATCTGAAATGCCAATCGGCACCAATTTTTTAATGCCTATCGGAAACTACATCTGAAATGCCTATCAGCACCTATATTTGAAATGCCTATCGGCAACCATATCTGAAATGCCTATTGACACCTATATTTGAAATACCTATCGGCTTCTATATCTGAAATGCCTATCGGCACCTATTTTTAAAATGCTAATCGGCAACTAT
>JAVRKA010001012.1:0-32664 GCA_034508555.1 Venustoraphidia nigricollis | reverse complement strand
GGTTGCGATAGGCATTTCAAATATAGGTGCTGATAGGCATTTCAGATGTAGTTTCCGATAGGCATTTCAAAAATTGGTGTCGATAGGCATTTCAGTATAGAAGCCGATAGGCATTTCAAATATAGGTGCCGATAGGCATTCCAGATATGGTTGCCGATAGGCATTTCAAATATAGGTGCTGATAGGCATTCCGGATGTAGTTTCCGATAGGCATTTTAAAAAAATGGTGCCGATAGGCATTTCAGATATAGGTGCCGATAGGCATTTCAGATATAGTTACCGATTGGCATTTTAAAAATAGGTACCGATAGGCATTTCAGATATAGAAACCGATAGGTATTTCAATTAATATAGGTGTCGATAGGCATTTCAGATATGGTTGCCGATAGGCATTTCAAATATAGGTGCTGATAGGCATTTCAGATGTAGTTTCCGATAGGCATTTCAAAAATAGGTGCCGATAGGCATTTCAGATATCGGTGCCGATAGGCATTTCAGATATAGTTGCCGATTGGCATTTTAAAAATAGGTGCCGATAGGCATTTCAGATATAGAAGCCGATAGACATTTCAAATATAGGTGCCGATAGGCATTCCAGATATGGTTGCCGATAGGCATTTCAAATATAGGTGCTGATAGGCATTTCAGATGTAGTTTCCGATAGGCATTTCAAATATAGGTGCTGATAGGCATTTCAGATGTAGTTTTCGATAGGTATTTCAAAAATAGGTGCCGATAGGCATTTCAGATATAGGTGCCGATAGTCATTTCAGATATAGTTGCAAATTGGCATTTAAAAAATAGGTGCCGATAGGCATTTCAGATATAGAAGCCGATAGGCATTTCAAATATAGGTGCCGATAGGCATTGCAGATATAGTTGCCGATAGGCATTTCAAATATAGGTGCTGATAGGCATTTTAGATGTAGTTTCCGATAGGCATTTTAAAAATTGATGCCGATAGGCATTACGGATAAAGGTGCCGATAGGCATTTCAGATATAGTTGCCGATTGGCATTTTAAAAACAGGTGCCGCTAGGCATTTCAGATATAGAAGCCGATAGGTATTTCAAATATAGGTGACGATAGGCATTTCAGATATGGTTGCCGATAGGCATTTCAAATATAGGAGCAGATAGGCATTTCAGATGTAGGTTCCGAAAGGCATTTCAAAAATATATGCCGATAGGCATTTCAGATATAGGTGCCGATAGGCATTTCAGATATAGTTGCCGATTGGTATTTGAAAAATAAGTGCCGATAGGCATTTCAGATATAGAAGCCGATAGGCATTTCAAATATAGGTGCTGATGGGCATTCCAGATATGGTTGCCGATAGGCATTTCAAATATAAGTGCTGATAATCATTTCAGATGTAGTTTCCGATAGGCATTTCAAAAATAGGTACCGATAGGCATTTCATATATAGGTGCCGATAGGCATTTCAGATATAGTTGCCAATTGGCATTTTAAAAATAGGTGTCGATAGGCATTTCAGATATAGAACCCTATAGGCATTTCAAATATAGGTGCCGATAGGCATTTCAGATATGGTTGCCGATAGGCATTTCAAATATAGGTGCTGATAGGCATTTCAGATGGAGTTTCCGATAGGCATTTCAAAAATAGGTACCGATAGGCATTTCAGATATAGGTGCCGATAGGCATTTCAGATATAGTTGCCGATTGGCATTTTAAAAATAGGTGCCGATAGACATTTTAGATATAGAAGCTGATAGGTATTTCAAATACAGGTGTGGATAGGCATTTCAGATATGGTTGCCGATAGGCATTTCAAATATAGGTGCTGATAGTCATTTCAGATGTTGTTTCCGATAGGCATTACAAAAATAGGTTCCGATAGGCATTTCAATTATAGGTGCCTATAGGCATTTCAGATATACTTTCCGATTGGCATTTTAAAAATAGGTGCCGATAGGCATTTTAGATGTAGTTTCCGATAGGCATTTCAAAAACAGGTGCCGATAGGCATTTCAGATATAGTTGCCGATTGGCATTTTAAAAACAGGTGCCGATAGGCATTTCAGATATAGAAGCCGATAGGTATTTCAAATATAGGTGTCGATAGGCATTTCAGATATGGTTGCCGATAGGCATTTCAAATATAGGAGCAGATAGGCATTTCAGATGTAGTTTCCGAAAGGCATTTCAAAAATATATGCCGATAGGCATTTCAGATATAGGTGCCGATAGGCATTTCAGATATAGTTGCCGATTGGTATTTTAAAAATAGGTGCCGATAGGCATTTCAGATATAGAAGCCGATAGGTATTTCAAATATAGTTGCCGATAGGCATTCCAGATATGGTTGCCGATAGGCATATCGAATATAAGCGCTGATAATCATTTCAGATGTAGTTTACGATAGGCATTTCAAAAATAGGTACCGATAGGCATTTCAGCTATAGGTGCCGATAGGCATTTCAGATATAGTTGCCGATTGGCATTTTAAAAATAGGTGCCGATAGGCATTTCAGATATAGAAGCCGATAGGTATTTCAAATATAGGTGTGGATAGGCATTTCAGATATGGTTGCCGATAGGCATTTCAAATATAGGTGCTGATAGTCATTTCAGATGTTGTTTCCGATAGGCATTTCAAAAATAGGTTTCGATAGGCATTTCAGATATATGTGCCGATAGGCATTTCAGATATACTTTCCGATTGGCATTTTAAAAATAGGTGCCGATAGGCATTTTAGATGTAGTTTCCGATAGGCATTTCAAAAATAGGTGCCGATAGGCATTTCAGATATAGTTGCCGATTGGCATTTTAAAAATAGGCGCCGATAGGTATTTCAGATATAGAAGCCGATAGGCATTTCAAATATAGGCGCCGATAGGCATTCCAGATATGGTCGCCGATAGGCATTTCAAATATAGGTGCTGATAGGCATTTCAGATGTAGTTTCCGATAGGCATTTCAAAAATAGGTGCCGATAGGCATTTCAGATATAGGTGCCGATAGGCATTTCAGATATAGTTTCCGATTGGCATTTTAAAAATAGGTGCCGATAGGCATTTCAGATATAGAAGCCGATAGGCATTTCAAATATAGGTGCCGATAGGCATTCCAGATATAATTGCCGATAAGCATTTCAAATATAGGTTTTGATAGGCATTTCAGATGTAGTTTCCGATAGGCATTTCAAAAATTGGTGCCGATAGGCATTTCAGATATAGGTGCCGATAGGCATTTCAGATATAGTTGCCGATTGGCATTTTAAAAATAGGTGCCTATAGGCATTTCAGATATAGAAGCCGATAGGTATTTCAAATATAGGTGTCGATAGGCATTTCAGATATGATTGCCGATAGGCTTTTCAAATATAGGTGCTGATAGGCATTTCAGATGTAGTTTCCGATAGGCATTTCAAAAATAGGTGCCGATAGGCATTTCAGATATAGGTGCCGATAGGCATTTCAGATATAGTTGCCGATTGGCATTTTAAAAATAGGTGCCGATAGGCATTTCAGATATATAAGCCGATAGGCATTTCAAATATAGGTGCCGATGAGCATTCCAGATATGGTTGCCGATAGGCATTTCAAATATAGGTGCTGATAGGCATTTCAGATGTAGTTTCCGATAGGCATTTCAAAAATAGGTTTCGATAGGCATTTCAGATATAGGTGCCGATAGGCATTTCAGATATAGTTGCCGATAGGCATTTAAAATATATGTGCCGATAGGCATTTCAAATATAGGTGTCGACCGGCATTTCAGATATAAATGCCGAAAGGCATTTCAGATATAGGTGCCGATAGGCATTTCTGATGTGGTTGCCGATAGGCATTTCAAATATAGGTGCTGATAGGCATTTCAGATGTAGTTTTCGATAGGCATTTCAAAAATAGGTGCCGATAGGCATTTCAGATATAGGTGCCGATAGGCACTTCAGATATAGTTGCCGATTGGCATTTTAAAAATAGGCGCCGATAGGTATTTCAGATATAGAAGCCGATAGGCATTTCAAATATAGGCGCCGATAGGCATTCCAGATATGGTCGCCGATAGGCATTTCAAATATAGGTGCTGATAGGCTTTTCAGATGTAGTTTCCGATAGGCATTTCAAAAATAGGTGCCGATAGGCATTTCAGATATAGGTGCCGATAGGCATTTCAGATATAGTTGCCGATTGGCATTTTAAAAATAGGTGCCGATAGGTATTTCAGATATAGAAGCCGATAGGCATTTCAAATATAGGTGCCGATAGGCATTCCAGATATGGTTGCCGATAAGCATTTCAAATATAGGTGCTGATAGGCATTTCAGATGTAGTTTCCGATAGGCATTTCAAAAATTGGTGACGATTGGCATTTCAGATATAGGCGCCGATAGGCATTTCAGATATAGTTGCCGATTGGCATTTTAAAAATAGGTGCCGATAGGCATTTCAGATATAGAAGCCGATAGGCATTTCAGATATAGTTGCCGATTGGCATTTTAAAAATAGGTGCTGATAGGCATTTCAGATATAGAAGCCGATAGGGATTTTAAATATAGGTGTCGATAGGCATTTCAGATATAGTTGCCGATTGGCATTTTAAAAATAGGTGCCGATAGGCATTTCAGATATATAAACCGATAGGCATTTCAAATATAGGTGCCGATGAGCATTCCAGATATGCTTGCCGATAGGCATTTCAAATATAGGTGCTGATAGGCATTTCAGATGTAGTTTCCGATAGGCATTTCAAAAATTGGTGTCGATAGGCATTTCAGTATAGAAGCCGATAGGCATTTCAAATATAGGTGCCGATAGGCATTCCAGATATGGTTGCCGATAGGCATTTCAAATATAGGTGCTGATAGGCATTTTAGATGTAGTTTCCGATAGGCATTTCAAAAATAGGTGCCGATAGGCATTTCAGATATCGGTGCCGATAGGCATCTCAGATATAGTTGCCGATTGGCATTTTAAAAATAGGTGCCGATAGGCATTTCAGATATAGAAGCCGATAGGCATTTCAAATATAGGTGCCGATAGGCATTCCAGATATAGTTGCCGATAGGCATTTCAAATATAGGTGCTGATAGGCATTTCAGATGTAGTTTCCGATAGGCATTTCAAATATAGGTGCTGATAGGCATTTCAGATGTAGTTTTCGATAGGCATTTCAAAAATAGGTGCCGATAGGCATTTCAGATATAGGTGCCGATAGTCATTTCAGATATAGTTGCAAATTGGCATTTAAAAAATAGGTGCCGATAGGCATTTCAGATATAGAAGCCGATAGGCATTTCAAATATAGGTGCCGATAGGCATTGCAGATATAGTTGCCGATAGGCATTTCAAATATAGGTGCTGATAGGCATTATAGATGTAGTTTCCGATAGGCATTTTAAAAATTGATGCCGATAGGCATTACGGATATAGGTGCCGATAGGCATTTCAGATATAGTTGCCGATTGGCATTTTAAAAACAGGTGCCGATAGGCATTTCAGATATAGAAGCCGATAGGTATTTCAAATATAGGTGACGATAGGCATTTCAGATATGGTTGCCGATAGGCATTTCAAATATAGGAGCAGATAGGCATTTCAGATGTAGGTTCCGAAAGGCATTTCAAAAATATATGCCGATAGGCATTTCAGATATAGGTGCCGATAGGCATTTCAGATATAGTTGCCGATTGGTATTTGAAAAATAGGTGCCGATGAGCATTTCAGATATAGAAGCCGATAGGCATTTCAAATATAGGTGCTGATGGGCATTCCAGATATGGTTGCCGATAGGCATTTCAAATATAAGTGCTGATAATCATTTCAGATGTAGTTTACGATAGGCATTTCAAAAATAGGTACCGATAGGCATTTCAGATATAGGTGCCGATAGGCATTTCAGATAAAGTTGCCAATTGGCATTTTAAAAATAGGTGTCGATAGGCATTTCAGATATAGAACCCTATAGGCATTTCAAATATAGGTGCCGATAGGCATTTCAGATATGGTTGCCGATAGGCATTTCAAATATAGGTGCTGATAGGCATTTCAGATGGAGTTTCCGATAGGCATTTCAAAAGTTTGTGCCGATAGGCATTTCAGATATAGGTGCCGATAGGCATTTCAGATATAGTTGCCGATTGGCATTTTAAAAATAGGTGCCGATAGACATTTTAGATATAGAAGCCGATAGGTATTTCAAATACAGGTGTGGATAGGCATTTCAGATATGGTTGCCGATAGGCATTTCAAATATAGGTGCTGATAGTCATTTCAGATGTTGTTTCCGATAGGCATTACAAAAATAGGTTCCGATAGGCATTTCAATTATAGGTGCCTATAGGCATTTCAGATATACTATCCGATTGGCATTTTAAAAATAGGTGCCGATAGGCATTTTAGATGTAGTTTCCGATAGGCATTTCAAAAACAGGTGCCGATAGGCATTTCAGATATAGGTGCTGATAGGCATATCAGATATAGTTGCCGATAGGCATTTAAAATATAGGTGCCGATAGGCATTTCAAATATAGGTGTCGATCGGCATTTCAGATATAAATGCCGTAGGGCATTTCAGATATAGGTGCCGATAGGCATTTCTGATGTGGTTGCCGATAGGCATTTCAAATATAAATGCTGATAGGCATTTCAGATGTAGTTTTCGATAGGCATTTAAAAAATAGGTGCCGATAGGCATTTGAGATATAGGTGCCGATAGGCATTTCAGATATAGTTGCCGATTGGTATTTGAAAAATAGGTGCCGATAGGCATTTCAGATATAGTAGCCGATAGGCATTTCAAATATAGGTGCCGATAGGCATTCCAGATATGTTTGCCGATAGGCATTTCAAATATAAGTGCTGATAATCATTTCAGATGTAGTTTCCGATAGGCATTTCAAAAATAGGTACCGATAGGCATTTCAGATATAGGTGCTGATAGGCATTTCAGATATAGTAGCCAATTGGCATTTTAAAAATAGGTGTCGATAGCCATTTCAGATATAGGTGCCGATAGGCATTTCAGATATAGTTGCCAATTGGCATTTTAAAAATAGGTGTCGATAGGCATTTCAGATATAGGTGCCGATTGGCATTTCAGATATAGTTGCCGATTGGCATTTTAAAAATATGTGCCGATAGGCATTTCAGATATATAAGCCGATAGGCATTTCAGAAGTAGTTGCCGATTGGCATTTTAAAAATAGGTGTCGATAGGCATTTTAGATATAGTAGCCGATAGGTATTTCAAATATAGGTGTGGATAGGCATTTCAGATATGGTTGCCGATAGGCATTTCAAATATAGGTGCTGATAGTCATTTCAGATGTAGTTTCCGATAGGCATTTTAAAAATAGGTTCCGATAGGCATTTTAGATATAGGGGCCGATAGGCATTTCAGATATACTTAAAGATTGGCGTTTCAAAAATAGGTGCCGATAGACATTTCAGATATAGGTGCCGATAGGCTTATCAGATATAGTTGCCGATAGGCATTTAAAATAAAAGTGCCGATAGGCATTTCAAATATAGGTGTCGATCGGCATTTCAGATATAAATGCCGAAAGGCATTTCAGATATAGGTGCCGATAGGCATTTCTGATGTGGTTGCCGATAGGCATTTAAAATATAGGTGCTGATAGGCATTTCAGATGTAGTTTTCGATAGGCATTTCAAAAATAGGTGCCGATAGGCATTTCAGATATAGGTGCCGATAGGCATTTCAGATATAGGTGCCGATAGGCACTTCAGATATAAATGCTAATTGGCATTTTAAAAATAGGTGCCGATAGGCATTTCAGATAAAGAAGCCGATAGGCATTTCAAAAATAGGTGCCGATAGGCATTTCAGATATAGGTGCCGATAGGCATTTCAGATATAGTTGCCGATTGGCATTTTTAAAACAGGTGCCGATAGGCATTTCAGATATAGAAGCCGATAGGGATTTCAAATATAGGTGTGACATTGCATTTCAGATATGGTTGCCGATAAGCTTTTCAAATATAGGTGCTGATAGAAATTTCAGATGTAGTTTCCGATAGGCATTTCAAAAATAGGTGCCGATAGGCATTTCAGATATAGGTGCCGATAGGCATTTCAGATATAGTTGCCGATTGGCATTTTAAAAATAAGTGCAGATAGGCATTTCAGATATAGAAGCCGATGGGCATTTCAAATATAGGTGCCGATAGGCATTCCAGATATGGTTGCCGATAGGCATTTCAAATGTAGGTGCTGATAGGCATTTTAGATGTAGTTTCCGATAGGCATTTCAAAAATTGATGCCGATAGGCATTTCGGATATAGGTGCCGATAGGCATTTCAGATATAGTTGCCGATTGGCATTTTAAAAACAGGTGCCGATAGGCATTTCAGATATAGAAGCCGATAGGTATTTCAAATATAGGTGTCGATAGGCATTTCAGATATGTTTGCCGATAGGCATTTCAAATATAGGAGCAGATAGGCATTTCAGATGTAGTTTCCGAAAGGCATTTCAAAAATATATGCCGATAGGCATTTCAGATATAGGTGCCGATAGGCATTTCAGATATAGTTGCCGATTGGTATTTTAAAAATAGGTGCCGATAGGCATCTCAGATATAGAAGCCGATAGGCATTTCAAATATAGGCGCCGATAGGCATTCCAGATATGGTTGCCGATAGGCATTTCAAAAATAGGTGCTGATAGGCATTTCAGATGTAGTTTCCGATAGGCATTTCAAAAATAGGTGCCGATAGGCATTTCAGATATAGGTGCCGATAGGCATTTCAGATATAGTTGCCGATTGGCATTTTAAAAACAGGTGCCGATAGGCATTTCAGATATAGAAGCCGATAGGTATTTCAAATATAGGTGTCGATAGGCATTTCAGATATGGTTGCCGATAAGCATTTCAAATATAGGTGCTGATAGGCATTTCAGATGTAGTTTCCGATAGGCATTTCAAAAATAGGTGCCGATAGGCATTTCAGATATAGGTGCCGATAGGCATTTCAGATATAGTTGCCGATTGGCATTTTAAAAATAGGTGCCGATAGGCATTTCAGATATATAAGCCGATAGGCATTTCAAATATAGGTGCCGATGAGCATTCCAGATATGGTTGCCGATAGGCATTTAAAATATAGGTGCTGATAGGCATTTCATATGTAGTTTCCGATAGGCATTTCAAAAATTAGTGTCGATAGGCATTTCAGATATAGAAGCCGATAGGCATTTCAAATATAGGTGCCGATAGGCATTCCAGATATGGTTGCCGATAGGCATTTCAAATATAGGTGCTGATAGGCATTCCGGATGTAGTTTTCGATAGGCATTTCAAAAATAGGTGCCGATAGGCATTTCAGATATAGGTGCCGATAAGCATTTCAGATATAGTTGCCGATTGGCATTTTAAAAATAGGTGCCGATAGGCATTTCAGATATAGAAGCCGATAGGCATTTCAAATATAGGTGCCGATAGGCATTCCAGATATGGTTGCCGATAGGCATTTCAAATATAGGTGCTGATAGGCATTTCAGATGTAGTTTCTGATAGGCATTTCAAATATAGGTGCTGATAGGCATTTCAGATGTAGTTTTCGATAGGCATTTCAAAAATAGGTGCCGATAGGCATTTCAGATATAGGTGCCGATAGTCATTTCAGATATAGTTGCCAATTTGCATTTAAAAAATAGGTGCCGATAGGCATTTCAGATATAGAAGCCGATAGGCATTTCAAATATAGGTGCCGATAGGCATTGCAGATATAGTTGCCGATAGGCATTTCAAATATAGGTGCTGATAGGCATTTAAGATGTAGTTTCCGATAGGCATTTCAAAAATTGATGCCGATAGGCATTTCGGATATAGGTGCCGATAGGCATTTCAGATATAGTTGCCGATTGGCATTTTAAAAACAGGTGCCGATAGGCATTTCAGATATAGAAGCCGATAGGTATTTCAAATATAGGTGTCGATAGGCATTTCAGATATGGTTGCTGATAGGCATTTCAAATATAGGAACAGATAGGCATTTCAGATGTAGTTTCCGAAAGGCATTTCAAAAATATATGCCGATAGGCATTTCAGATATAGGTGCCGATAGGCATTTCAGATATAGTTGCCGATTGGTATTTTAAAAATAAGTGGCGATAGGCATTTTAGATATAGAAGCCGATAGGCATTTCAAATATAGGTGCCGATAGGCATTTCAGATATGGTTGCCGATAGGCATTTCAAATATAAGTGCTGATAATCAATTCAGATGTAGTTTCCGATAGGCATTTCAAAAATAGGTACCGATAGGCATTTCAGATATAGGTGCCGATAGGCATTTCAGATATAGTTGCCAATTGGCATTTTAAAAATAGGTGTCGTTAGGCATTTCAGATATAGAACCCGATAGGCATTTCAAATATAGGTGCCGATAGGCATTCCAGATATGGTTGCCGATAGGCATTTCAAATATAGGTGCCGATAGGCATTTCAGATATAGGTGCCGACAGGCATTTCAGATATAGTTGCCGATTGGCATTTTAAAAATAGGTGCCGATAGGCATTTTAGATATAGAAGCCGATAGGTATTTCAAATACAGGTGTGGATAGGCATTTCAGATATGATTGCCGATAGGCATTTCAAATATCGGTGCTGATAGTCATTTCAGATGTTGTTTCCGAAAGGCATTTCAAAAATAGGTTCCGATAGCCATTTCAATTATAGGTGCCGATAGGCATTTCAGATATACTTTCCGATTGGCATTTTAAAAATAGGTGCCGATAGGCATTTTAGATGTAGTTTCCGATAGGCATTTCAAAAATAGGTACCGATAGGCATTTCAGATATAGGTGCCGATAGGCACTTCAGATATAAATGCTAATTGGCATTTTAAAAATAGGTGCCGATAGGCATTTCAGATATAGAAGCCGATAGGCATTTCAAAAATAGGTGCCGATAGGCATTTCAGATATAGGTGCCGATAGGCATTTCAGATATAGTTGCCGATTGGCATTTTTAAAACAGGTGCCGATAGGCATTTCAGATATAGAAGCCGATAGGGATTTCAAATATAGGTGTGACATTGCATTTCAGATATGGTTGCCGATAAGCATTTCAAATATAGGTGCTGATAGACATTTCAGATGTAGTTTCCGATAGGCATTTCAAAAATAGGTGCCGATAGGCATTTCAGATATAGGTGTCGATAGGCATTTCAGATATAGTTGCCGATTGGCATTTTAAAAATAGGTGCCGATAGGCATTTCAGATATAGAAGCCGATGGGCATTTCAAATATAGGTGCCGATAGGCATTCCAGATATGGTTGCCGATAGGCATTTCAAATGTAGGTGCTGATAGGCATTTTAGATGTAGTTTCCGATAGGCATTTCAAAAATTGATGCCGATAGGCATTTCGGATATAGGTGCCGATAGGCATTTCAGATATAGTTGCCGATTGGCATTTTAAAAACAGGTGCCGATAGGCATTTCAGATATAGAAGCCGATAGGTATTTCAAATATAGGTGTCGATAGGCATTTCAGATATGTTTGCCGATAGGCATTTCAAATATAGGAGCAGATAGGCATTTCAGATGTAGTTTCCGAAAGGCATTTCAAAAATATATTCCGATAGGCATTTCAGATATAGGTGCCGATAGGCATTTCAGATATAGTTGCCGATTGGTATTTTAAAAATAGGTGCCGATAGGCATCTCAGATATAGAAGCCGATAGGCATTTCAAATATAGGCGCCGATAGGCATTCCAGATATGGTCGCCGATAGGCATTTCAAAAATAGGTGCTGATAGGCATTTCAGATGTAGTTTCCGATAGGCATTTCAAAAATAGGTGCCGATAGGCATTTCAGATATAGGTGCCGATAGGCATTTCAGATATAGTTGCCGATTGGCATTTTAAAAACAGGTGCCGATAGGCATTTCAGATATAGAAGCCGATAGGTATTTCAAATATAGGTGTCGATAGGCATTTCAGATATGGTTGCCGATAAGCATTTCAAATATAGGTGCTGATAGGCATTTCAGATGTAGTTTCCGATAGGCATTTCAAAAATAGGTGCCGATAGGCATTTCAGATATAGGTGCCGATAGGCATTTCAGATATAGTTGCCGATTGGCATTTTAAAAATAGGTGCCGATAGGCATTTCAGATATCTAAGCCGATAGGCATTTCAAATATAGGTGCCGATGAGCATTCCAGATATGGTTGCCGATAGGCATTTAAAATATAGGTGCTGATAGGCATTTCAGATGTAGTTTCCGATAGGCATTTCAAAAATTAGTGTCGATAGGCATTTCAGATATAGAAGCCGATAGGCATTTCAAATATAGGTGCCGATAGGCATTCCAGATATGGTTGCCGATAGGCATTTCAAATATAGGTGCTGATAGGCATTCCGGATGTAGTTTCCGATAGGCATTTCAAAAATAGGTGCCGATAAGCATTTCAGATATAGGTGCCGATAGGCATTTCAGATATAGTTGCCGATTGGCATTTTGAAAATAGGTGCCGATAGGCATTTCAGATATAGAAGCCGATAGGCATTTCAAATATAGGTGCCGATGAGCATTCCAGATATGGTTGCCAATAGGCATTTAAAATATAGGTGCTGATAGGCATTTCAGATGTAGTTTCCGATAGGCATTTCAAATATAGGTGCTGATAGGCATTTCAGATGTAGTTTTCGATAGGCATTTCAAAAATAGGTGCCGATAGGCATTTCAGATATAGGTGCCGATAGTCATTTCAGATATAGTTGCCAATTGGCATTTAAAAAATAGGTGCCGATAGGCATTTCAGATATAGAAGCCGATAGGCATTTCAAATATAGGTGCCGATAGGCATTCCAGATATGGTTGCCGATAGGCATTTCAAATATAGGTGCTGATAGGCATTCCGGATGTAGTTTTCGATAGGCATTTCAAAAATAGGTGCCGATAGGCATTTCAGATATAGGTGCCGATAGGCATTTCAGATATAGTTGCCGATTGGCATTTTAAAAATAGGTGCCGATAGGCATTTCAGATATAGAAGCCGATAGGCATTTCAAATATAGGTGCCGATAGGCATTCCAGATATGGTTGCCGATAGGCATTTCAAATATAGGTGCTGATAGGCATTTCAGATGTAGTTTCTGATAGGCATTTCAAATATAGGTGCTGATAGGCATTTCAGATGTAGTTTTCGATAGGCATTTCAAAAATAGGTGCCGATAGGCATTTCAGATATAGGTGCCGATAGTCATTTCAGATATAGAAGCCGATAGGCATTTCAAATATAGGTGCCGATAGGCATTGCAGATATAGTTGCCGATAGGCATTTCAAATATAGGTGCTGATAGGCATTTTAGATGTAGTTTCCGATAGGCATTTCAAAAATTGATGCCGATAGGCATTTCGGATATAGGTGCCGATAGGCATTTCAGATATAGTTGCCGATTGGCATTTTAAAAACAGGTGCCGATAGGCATTTCAGATATAGAAGCCGATATTTATTTCAAATATAGGTGTCGATAGGCATTTCAGATATGGTTGCCGATAGGCATTTCAAATATAGGAACAGATAGGCATTTCAGATGTAGTTTCCGAAAGGCATTTCAAAAATATATGCCGATAGGCATTTCAGATATAGGTGCCGATAGGCATTTCAGATATAGTTGCCGATTGGTATTTTAAAAATAAGTGGCGATAGGCATTTTAGATATAGAAGCCGATAGGCATTTCAAATATAGGTGCCGATAGGCATTTCAGATATGGTTGCCGATAGGCATTTCAAATATAAGTGCTGATAATCAATTCAGATGTAGTTTCCGATAGGCATTTCAAAAATAGGTACCGATAGGCATTTCAGATATAGGTGCCGATAGGCATTTCAGATATAGTTGCCAATTGGCATTTTAAAAATAGGTGTCGTTAGGCATTTCAGATATAGAACCCGATAGGCATTTCAAATATAGGTGCCGGTAGGCATTCCAGATATGGTTGCCGATAGGCATTTCAAATATAGGTGCCGATAGGCATTTCAGATATAGGTGCCGACAGGCATTTCAGATATAGTTGCCGATTGGCATTTTAAAAATAGGTGCCGATAGGCATTTTAGATATAGAAGCCGATAGGTATTTCAAATACAGGTGTGGATAGGCATTTCAGATATGATTGCCGATAGGCATTTCAAATATCGGTGTTGATAGTCATTTCAGATGTTGTTTCCGATAGGCATTTCAAAAATAGGTTCCGATAGCCATTTCAATTATATGTGCCGATAGGCATTTCAGATATACTTTCCGATTGGCATTTTAAAAATAGGTGCCGATAGGCATTTTAGATGTAGTTTCCGATAGGCATTTCAAAAATAGGTGCCGATAGGCATTTCAGATATAGGTGCCGATAGGCATGTCAGATATAGTTGCCGATAGGCATTTAAAATATAGGTGCCGATAGGCATTTCAAATATAGGTGCCGATAGGCATTCCAGATATTGTTGCCGATAGGCATTTCAAATATAGGTTCTGATAGGCATTTCAGATGGAGTTTCCGATAGGCATTTCAAAAATTGGTGTCGATAGGCATTTCAGTATAGAAGCCGATAGGCATTTCAAATATAGGTGCCGATAGGCATTCCAGATATGGTTGCCGATAGGCATTTCAAATATAGGTGCTGATAGGCATTCCGGATGTAGTTTCCGATAGGCATTTCAAAAAATGGTGCCGATAGGCATTTCAGATATAGGTGCCGATAGGCATTTCAGATATAGTTACCGATTGGCATTTTAAAAATAGGTACCGATAGGCATTTCAGATATAGAAACCGATAGGTATTTCAATTAATATAGGTGTCGATAGGCATTTCAGATATGGTTGCCGATAGGCATTTCAAATATAGGTGCTGATAGGCATTTCAGATGTCGTTTCCGATAGGCATTTCAAAAGTAGGTGCCGATAGGCATATCAGATATCGGTGCCGTAAGGCATTTCAGATATAGTTGCCGATTGGCATTTCAAAAATAGGTGCCGATAGGCATTTCAGATATAGAAGCCGATAGGCATTTCAAATATAGGTGCCGATAGGCATTCCAGATATGGTTGCCGATAGGCATTTCAAATATAGGTGCTGATAGGCATTTCAGATGTAGTTTCCGATAGGCATTTCAAATATAGGTGCTGATAGGCATTTCAGATGTAGTTTTCGATAGGCATTTCAAAAATAGGTGCCGATAGGCATTTCAGATATAGGTGCCGATAGTCATTTCAGATATAGTTGCCAATTGGCATTTAAAAAATAGGTGCCGATAGGCATTTCAGATATAGAAGCCGATAGGCATTTCAAATATAGGTGCCGATAGGCATTGCAGATATAGTTGCCGATAGGCATTTCAAATATAGGTGCTGATAAGCATTTTAGATGTAGTTTCCGATAGGCATTTTAAAAATTGATGCCGATAGGCATTACGGATATAGGTGCCGATAGGCATTTCAGATATAGTTGCCGATTGGCATTTTAAAAACAAGTGCCGATAGGCATTTCAGATATAGAAGCCGATAGGTATTTCAAATATAGGTGACGATAGGCATTTCAGATATGGTTGCCGATAGGCATTTCAAATATAGGAGCAGATAGGCATTTCAGATGTAGGTTCCGAAAGGCATTTCAAAAATATATGCCGATAGGCATTTCAGATATAGGTGCCGATAGGCATTTCAGATATAGTTGCCGATTGGTATTTGAAAAATAGGTGCCGATAGGCATTTCAGATATAGAAGCCGATGGGCATTTCAAATATAGGTGCCGATAGGCATTCCAGATATGGTTGCCGATAGGCATTTCAAATGTAGGTGCTGATAGGCATTTTAGATGTAGTTTCCGATAGGCATTTCAAAAATTGATGCCGATAGGCATTTCGGATATAGGTGCCGATAGGCATTTCAGATATGGTTGCCGATAAGCATTTCAAATATAGGTGCTGATAGGCATTTCAGATGTAGTTTCCGATAGGCATTTCAAAAATAGGTGCCGATAGGCATTTCAGATATAGGTGCCGATAGGCATTTCAGATATAGTTGCCGATTGGCATTTTAAAAATAGGTGCCGATAGGCATTTCAGATATCTAAGCCGATAGGCATTTCAAATATAGGTGCCGATGAGCATTCCAGATATGGTTGCCGATAGGCATTTAAAATATAGGTGCTGATAGGCATTTCAGATGTAGTTTCCGATAGGCATTTCAAAAATTAGTGTCGATAGGCATTTCAGATATAGAAGCCGATAGGCATTTCAAATATAGGTGCCGATAGGCATTCCAGATATGGTTGCCGATAGGCATTTCAAATATAGGTGCTGATAGGCATTCCGGATGTAGTTTCCGATAGGCATTTCAAAAATAGGTGCCGATAAGCATTTCAGATATAGGTGCCGATAGGCATTTCAGATATAGTTGCCGATTGGCATTTTGAAAATAGGTGCCGATAGGCATTTCAGATATAGAAGCCGATAGGCATTTCAAATATAGGTGCCGATGAGCATTCCAGATATGGTTGCCGATAGGCATTTAAAATATAGGTGCTGATAGGCATTTCAGATGTAGTTTCCGATAGGCATTTCAAATATAGGTGCTGATAGGCATTTCAGATGTAGTTTTCGATAGGCATTTCAAAAATAGGTGCCGATAGGCATTTCAGATATAGGTGCCGATAGTCATTTCAGATATAGTTGCCAATTGGCATTTAAAAAATAGGTGCCGATAGGCATTTCAGATATAGAAGCCGATAGGCATTTCAAATATAGGTGCCGATAGGCATTCCAGATATGGTTGCCGATAGGCATTTCAAATATAGGTGCTGATAGGCATTCCGGATGTAGTTTTCGATAGGCATTTCAAAAATAGGTGCCGATAGGCATTTCAGATATAGGTGCCGATAGGCATTTCAGATATAGTTGCCGATTGGCATTTTAAAAATAGGTGCCGATAGGTATTTCAGATATAGAAGCCGATAGGCATTTCAAATATAGGTGCCGATAGGCATTCCAGATATGGTTGCCGATAGGCATTTCAAATATAGGTGCTGATAGGCATTTCAGATGTAGTTTCTGATAGGCATTTCAAATATAGGTGCTGATAGGCATTTCAGATGTAGTTTTCGATAGGCATTTCAAAAATAGGTGCCGATAGGCATTTCAGATATAGGTGCCGATAGTCATTTCAGATATAGTTGCCAATTTGCATTTAAAAAATAGGTGCCGATAGGCATTTCAGATATAGAAGCCGATAGGCATTTCAAATATAGGTGCCGATAGGCATTGCAGATATAGTTGCCGATAGGCATTTCAAATATAGGTGCTGATAGGCATTTTAGATGTAGTTTCCGATAGGCATTTCAAAAATTGATGCCGATAGGCATTTCGGATATAGGTGCCGATAGGCATTTCAGATATAGTTGCCGATTGGCATTTTAAAAACAGGTGCCGATAGGCATTTCAGATATAGAAGCCGATAGGTATTTCAAATATAGGTGTCGATAGGCATTTCAGATATGGTTGCCGATAGGCATTTCAAATATAGGAACAGATAGGCATTTCAGATGTAGTTTCCGAAAGGCATTTCAAAAATATATGCCGATAGGCATTTCAGATATAGGTGCCGATAGGCATTTCAGATATAGTTGCCGATTGGTATTTTAAAAATAAGTGGCGATAGGCATTTAAGATATAGAAGCCGATAGGCATTTCAAATATAGGTGCCGATAGGCATTTCAGATATGGTTGCCGATAGGCATTTCAAATATAAGTGCTGATAATCAATTCAGATGTAGTTTCCGATAGGCATTTCATAAATAGGTACCGATAGGCATTTCAGATATAGGTGCCGATAGGCATTTCAGATATAGTTGCCAATTGGCATTTTAAAAATAGGTGTCGTTAGGCATTTCAGATATAGAACCCGATAGGCATTTCAAATATAGGTGCCGATAGGCATTCCAGATATGGTTGCCGATAGGCATTTCAAATATAGGTGCCGATAGGCATTTCAGATATAGGTGCCGACAGGCATTTCAGATATAGTTGCCGATTGGCATTTTAAAAATAGGTGCCGATAGGCATTTTAGATATAGAAGCCGATAGGTATTTCAAATACAGGTGTGGATAGGCATTTCAGATATGATTGCCGATAGGCATTTCAAATATCGGTACTGATAGTCATTTCAGATGTTGTTTCCGATAGGCATTTCAAAAATAGGTTCAGATAGCCATTTCAATTATAGGTGCCGATAGGCATTTCAGATATACTTTCCGATTGGCATTTTAAAAATAGGTGCCGATAGGCATTTTAGATGTAGTTTCCGATAGGCATTTCAAAAATAGGTACCGATAGGCATTTCAGATATAGGTGCCGATAGGCACTTCAGATATAAATGCTAATTGGCATTTTAAAAATAGGTGCCGATAGGCATTTCAGATATAGAAGCCGATAGGCATTTCAAAAATAGGTGCCGATAGGCATTTCAGATATAGGTGCCGATAGGCATTTCAGATATAGTTGCCGATTGGCATTTTTAAAACAGGTGCCGATAGGCATTTCAGATATAGAAGCCGATAGGGATTTCAAATATAGGTGTGACATTGCATTTCAGATATGGTTGCCGATAAGCATTTCAAATATAGGTGCTGATAGACATTTCAGATGTAGTTTCCGATAGGCATTTCAAAAATAGGTGCCGATAGGCATTTCAGATATAGGTGTCGATAGGCATTTCAGATATAGTTGCCGATTGGCATTTTAAAAATAGGTGCCGATAGGCATTTCAGATATAGAAGCCGATGGGCATTTCAAATATAGGTGCCGATAGGCATTCCAGATATGGTTGCCGATAGGCATTTCAAATGTAGGTGCTGATAGGCATTTTAGATGTAGTTTCAGATAGACATTTCAAAAATTGATGCCGATAGGCATTTCGGATATAGGTGCCGATAGGCATTTCAGATATAGTTGCCGATTGGCATTTTAAAAACAGGTGCCGATAGGCATTTCAGATATAGAAGCCGATAGGTATTTCAAATATAGGTGTCGATAGGCATTTCAGATATGTTTGCCGATAGGCATTTCAAATATAGGAGCAGATAGGCATTTCAGATGTAGTTTCCGAAAGGCATTTCAAAAATATATTCCGATAGGCATTTCAGATATAGGTGCCGATAGGCATTTCAGATATAGTTGCCGATTGGTATTTTAAAAATAGGTGCCGATAGGCATCTCAGATATAGAAGCCGATAGGCATTTCAAATATAGGCGCCGATAGGCATTCCAGATATGGTTGCCGATAGGCATTTCAAAAATAGGTGCTGATAGGCATTTCAGATGTAGTTTCCGATAGGCATTTCAAAAATAGGTGCCGATAGGCATTTCAGATATAGGTGCCGATAGGCATTTCAGATATAGTTGCCGATTGGCATTTTAAAAACAGGTGCCGATAGGCATTTTAGATATAGAAGCCGATAGGTATTTCAAATATAGGTGTCGATAGGCATTTCAGATATGGTTGCCGATAAGCATTTCAAATATAGGTGCTGATAGGCATTTCAGATGTAGTTTCCGATAGGCATTTCAAAAATAGGTGCCGATAGGCATTTCAGATATAGGTGCCGATAGGCATTTCAGATATAGTTGCCGATTGGCATTTTAAAAATAGGTGCCGATAGGCATTTCAGATATCTAAGCCGATAGGCATTTCAAATATAGGTGCCGATGAGCATTCCAGATATGGTTGCCGATAGGCATTTAAAATATAGGTGCTGATAGGCATTTCAGATGTAGTTTCCGATAGGCATTTCAAAAATTAGTGTCGATAGGCATTTCAGATATAGAAGCCGATAGGCATTTCAAATATAGGTGCCGATAGGCATTCCAGATATGGTTGCCGATAGGCATTTCAAATATAGGTGCTGATAGGCATTCCGGATGTAGTTTCCGATAGGCATTTCAAAAATAGGTGCCGATAAGCATTTCAGATATAGGTGCCGATAGGCATTTCAGATATAGTTGCCGATTGGCATTTTGAAAATAGGTGCCGATAGGCATTTCAGATATAGAAGCCGATAGGCATTTCAAATATAGGTGCCGATGAGCATTCCAGATATGGTTGCCGATAGGCATTTAAAATATAGGTGCTGATAGGCATTTCAGATGTAGTTTCCGATAGGCATTTCAAATATAGGTGCTGATAGGCATTTCAGATGTAGTTTTCGATAGGCATTTCAAAAATAGGTGCCGATAGGCATTTCAGATATAGGTGCCGATAGTCATTTCAGATATAGTTGCCAATTGGCATTTAAAAAATAGGTGCCGATAGGCATTTCAGATATAGAAGCCGATAGGCATTTCAAATATAGGTGCCGATAGGCATTCCAGATATGGTTGCCGATAGGCATTTCAAATATAGGTGCTGATAGGCATTCCGGATGTAGTTTTCGATAGGCATTTCAAAAATAGGTGCCGATAGGCATTTCAGATATAGGTGCCGATAGGCATTTCAGATATAGTTGCCGATTGGCATTTTAAAAATAGGTGCCGATAGGCATTTCAGATATAGAAGCCGATAGGCATTTCAAATATAGGTGCCGATAGGCATTCCAGATATGGTTGCCGATAGGCATTTCAAATATAGGTGCTGATAGGCATTTCAGATGTAGTTTCTGATAGGCATTTCAAATATAGGTGCTGATAGGCATTTCAGATGTAGTTTTCGATAGGCATTTCAAAAATAGGTGCCGATAGGCATTTCAGATATAGGTGCCGATAGTCATTTCAGATATAGTTGCCAATTGGCATTTAAAAAATAGGTGCCGATAGGCATTTCAGATATAGAAGCCGATAGGCATTTCAAATATAGGTGCCGATAGGCATTGCAGATATAGTTGCCGATAGGCATTTCAAATATAGGTGCTGATAGGCATTTTAGATGTAGTTTCCGATAGGCATTTCAAAAATTGATGCCGATAGGCATTTCGGATATAGGTGCCGATAGGCATTTCAGATATAGTTGCCGATTGGCATTTTAAAAACAGGTGCCGATAGGCATTTCAGATATAGAAGCCGATAGTTATTTCAAATATAGGTGTCGATAGGCATTTCAGATATGGTTGCCGATAGGCATTTCAAATATAGGAACAGATAGGCATTTCAGATGTAGTTTCCGAAAGGCATTTCAAAAATATATGCCGATAGGCATTTCAGATATAGGTGCCGATAGGCATTTCAGATATAGTTGCCGATTGGTATTTTAAAAATAAGTGGCGATAGGCATTTTAGATATAGAAGCCGATAGGCATTTCAAATATAGGTGCCGATAGGCATTTCAGATATGGTTGCCGATAGGCATTTCAAATATAAGTGCTGATAATCAATTCAGATGTAGTTTCCGATAGGCATTTCAAAAATAGGTACCGATAGGCATTTCAGATATAGGTGCCGATAGGCATTTCAGATATAGTTGCCAATTGGCATTTTAAAAATAGGTGTCGTTAGGCATTTCAGATATAGAACCCGATAGGCATTTCAAATATAGGTGCCGATAGGCATTCCAGATATGGTTGCCGATAGGCATTTCAAATATAGGTGCCGATAGGCATTTCAGATATAGGTGCCGATTGGCATTTTAAAAATAGGTGCCGATAGGCATTTTAGATATAGAAGCCGATAGGTATTTCAAATACAGGTGTGGATAGGCATTTCAGATATGATTGCCGATAGGCATTTCAAATATCGGTGTTGATAGTCATTTCAGATGTTGTTTCCGATAGGCATTTCAAAAATAGGTTCCGATAGCCATTTCAATTATATGTGCCGATAGGCATTTCAGATATACTTTCCGATTGGCATTTTAAAAATAGGTGCCGATAGGCATTTTAGATGTAGTTTCCGATAGGCATTTCAAAAATAGGTGCCGATAGGCATTTCAGATATAGGTGCCGATAGGCATGTCAGATATAGTTGCCGATAGGCATTTAAAATATAGGTGCCGATAGGCATTTCAAATATAGGTGCCGATAGGCATTCCAGATATTGTTGCCGATAGGCATTTCAAATATAGGTTCTGATAGGCATTTCAGATGGAGTTTCCGATAGGCATTTCAAAAATTGGTGTCGATAGGCATTTCAGTATAGAGGCCGATAGGCATTTCAAATATAGGTGCCGATAGGCATTCCAGATATGGTTGCCGATAGGCATTTCAAATATAGGTGCTGATAGGCATTCCGGATGTAGTTTCCGATAGGCATTTCAAAAAATGGTGCCGATAGGCATTTCAGATATAGGTGCCGATAGGCATTTCAGATATAGTTACCGATTGGCATTTTAAAAATAGGTACCGATAGGCATTTCAGATATAGAAACCGATAGGTATTTCAATTAATATAGGTGTCGATAGGCATTTCAGATATGGTTGCCGATAGGCATTTCAAATATAGGTGCTGATAGGCATTTCAGATGTCGTTTCCGATAGGCATTTCAAAAGTAGGTGCCGATAGGCATATCAGATATCGGTGCCGTAAGGCATTTCAGATATAGTTGCCGATTGGCATTTTAAAAATAGGTGCCGATAGGCATTTCAGATATAGAAGCCGATAGGCATTTCAAATATAGGTGCCGATAGGCATTCCAGATATGGTTGCCGATAGGCATTTCAAATATAGGTGCTGATAGGCATTTCAGATGTAGTTTCCGATAGGCATTTCAAATATAGGTGCTGATAGGCATTTCAGATGTAGTTTTCGATAGGCATTTCAAAAATAGGTGCCGATAGGCATTTCAGATATAGGTGCCGATAGTCATTTCAGATATAGTTGCCAATTGGCATTTAAAAAATAGGTGCCGATAGGCATTTCAGATATAGAAGCCGATAGGCATTTCAAATATAGGTGCCGATAGGCATTGCAGATATAGTTGCCGATAGGCATTTCAAATATAGGTGCTGATAGGCATTTTAGATGTAGTTTCCGATAGGCATTTTAAAAATTGATGCCGATAGGCATTACGGATATAGGTGCCGATAGGCATTTCAGATATAGTTGCCGATTGGTATTTGAAAAATAGGTGCCGATAGGCATTTCAGATATAGAAGCCGATAGGCATTTCAAATATAGGTGCTGATGGGCATTCCAGATATGGTTGCCGATAGGCATTTCAAATATAAGTGCTGATAATCATTTCAGATGTAGTTTCCGATAGGCATTTCAAAAATAGGTACCGATAGGCATTTCAGATATAGGTGCCGATAGGCATTTCAGATATAGTTGCCAATTGGCATTTTAAAAATAGGTGTCGATAGGCATTTCAGATATAGAACCCTATAGGCATTTCAAATATAGGTGCCGATAGGCATTTCAGATATGGTTGCCGATAGGCATTTCAAATATAGGTGCTGATAGGCATTTCAGATGGAGTTTCCGATAGGCATTTCAAAAGTTTGTGCCGATAGGCATTTCAGATATAGGTGCCGATAGGCATTTCAGATATAGTTGCCGATTGGCATTTTAAAAATAGGTGCCGATAGACATTTTAGATATAGAAGCCGATAGGTATTTCTATACAGGTGTGGATAGGCATTTCAGATATGGTTGCCGATAGGCATTTCAAATATAGGTGCTGATAGTCATTTCAGATGTTGTTTCCGATAGGCATTACAAAAATAGGTTCCGATAGGCATTTCAATTATAGGTGCCTATAGGCATTTCAGATATACTTTCCGATTGGCATTTTAAAAATAGGTGCCGATAGGCATTTTAGATGTAGTTTCCGATAGGCATTTCAAAAACAGGTGCCGATAGGCATTTCAGATATAGGTGCCGATAGGCATATCAGATATAGTTGCCGATAGGCATTTAAAAAATAGGTGCCGATAGGCATTTGAGATATAGGTGCCGATAGGCATTTAAAAAATAGGTGCCGATAGGCATTTGAGATATAGGTGCCGATAGGCACTTCAGTTATAGTTGCCGATTGGCATTTTAAAAATAGGTGCCGATAGGCATTTTAGATATAGAAGCCGATAGGCATTTCAAATATAGGCGCCGACAGGCATTCCAGATATGGTTGCCGATAGGCATTTCAAATATAGGTGCTGATAGGCATTTCAGATGTAGTTTCCGATAGGCATTTCAAAAATAGGTGCCGATAGGCATTTCAGATATAGGTGCCGATTGGCATTTCAGATATAGTTGCCGATTGGCATTTTAAAAATAGGTGCCGATAGGCATTTCAGATATAGAAGCCGATAGGGATTTCAAATATAGGTGTCGATAGCTATTTCAGATATGGTTGCCGATAAGCATTTCAAATAAAGGTGCTGATAGGCATTTCAGATGTAGTTTCCGATAGGCATTTCAAATATAGGTGCCGATAGGCATTCCTGATATGGTTGCCGATAGGCATTTCAAATATAGGTGCTGATAGGCATTTCAGATGGAGTTTTCGATAGGCATTTCAAAAATAGGTGCCGATAGGCATTTCAGATATAGTTGCCGATTGGTATTTTTAAAATAGGTGCCGATAGGCTTTTCAGATATAGTAGCCGATAGGCATTTCAAATATAGGTGCCGATAGGCATTCCAGATATGGTTGCCGATAGGCATTTCAAATATAAGTGCTGATAATCATTTCAGATGTAGTTTCCGATAGGCATTTCAAAAATAGGTACCGATAGGCATTTCAGATATAGGTGCTGACAGGCATTTCAGATATAGTAGCCAATTGGCATTTTAAAAATAGGTGTCGATAGCCATTTCAGATATAGGTGCCGATAGGCATTTCAGATATAGTTGCCAATTGGCATTTTAAAAATAGGTGTCGATAGGCATTTCAGATATAGGTGCCGATTGGCATTTCAGATATAGTTGCCGATTGGCATTTTAAAAATATGTGCCGATAGGCATTTCAGATATATAAGCCGATAGGCATTTCAGAAGTAGTTGCCGATTGGCATTTTAAAAATAGGTGTCGATAGGCATTTTAGATATAGTAGCCGATAGGTATTTCAAATATAGGTGTGGATAGGCATTTCAGATATGGTTGCCGATAGGCATTTCAAATATAGGTGCTGATAGTCATTTCAGATGTAGTTTCCGATAGGCATTTCAAAAATAGGTTCCGATAGGCATTTTAGATATAGGGGCCGATAGGCATTTCAGATATACTTAAAGATTGGCGTTTCAAAAATAGGTGCCGATAGGCATTTCAGATATAGGTGCCGATAGGCTTATCAGATATAGTTGCCGATAGGCATTTAAAATAAAAGTGCCGATAGGCATTTCAAATATAGGTGTCGATCGGCATTTCAGATATAAATGCCGAAAGGCATTTCAGATATAGGTGCCGATAGGCATTTCTGATGTGGTTGCCGATAGGCATTTAAAATATAGGTGCTGATAGGCATTTCAGATGTAGTTTTCGATAGGCATTTCAAAAATAGGTGCCGATAGGCATTTCAGATATAGGTGCCGATAGGCACTTCAGATATAAATGCTAATTGGCATTTTAAAAATAGGTGCCGATAGGCATTTCAGATATAGAAGCCGATAGGGATTTCAAATATAGGTGTGCCATTGCATTTCAGATATGGTTGCCGATAAGCATTTCAAATATAGGTGCTGATAGACATTTCAGATGTAGTTTCCGATAGGCATTTCAAAAATAGGTGCCGATAGGCATTTCAGATATAGGTGCCGATAGGCTTTTCAGATATAGTTGCCGATTGGCATTTTAAAAATAGGTGCCGATAGGCATTTCAGATATAGAAGCCGATGGGCATTTCAAATATAGGTGCCGATAGGCATTCCAGATATGGTTGCCGATAGGCATTTCAAATGTAGGTGCTGATAGGCATTTTAGATGTAGTTTCCGATAGGCATTTCAAAAATTGATGCCGATAGGCATTTCGGATATAGGTGCCGATAGGCATTTCAGATATAGTTGCCGATTGGCATTTTAAAAACAGGTGCCGATAGGCATTTCAGATATAGAAGCCGATAGGTATTTCAAATATAGGTGTCGATAGGCATTTCAGATATGTTTGCCGATAGGCATTTCAAATATTATCTGTCAGTTAAATAAAGTTCTTCAACGAATAAACAAGTGAGTGTTTTATTTTTAACTGTTACAATAAAATAAAAGAACACATTGCAAGAAATCATTATGTAACAATGGATTCTTTGGAAACGTTAAATAATAACAATCCCGCGCAAATAATTGTTACGAAATGTGATGAGGGAAAAGTCCGTAAAAGATGTAAATTAGAAACCAAAAGAGAGAAGGCAAAACGTGCCAGGTAAGACCAAATTATTTAATAATGAACAGATGTTTTTTTAAGTTTTAGTTTTAAGTGTGATTCACGGAAGTATTTTCTTTTTAGGTACGCTCCAAAGAGCTTACCTCTATATCCCAGTTGTGGTCACGCTGGAAAACCATTTCAACCATTTCAATGCACATCTCATCTTTCCATGAGAGATGTAAAGGAATTTCATGCAGCCTTTTACAACCACAAGGACAAAAGAGGACAAGATATGTTTATTTTGCGTCATTGTGAAGCCAGCTCTCCCAAGAGGCACAGAAAACGCAAAAATAATGGAATAAGTAAGCCTAAATCTTGTGTATTACGGTACAAAGTAAAAAGAAGCGATGGGATGATAATTCCTGTATGCAGACAAGCGTTCCAAGATATTTTAGGGGTTAAAAAAGACCGAATTTTAAATATTTCAAAAAAATATAAGGATAATTCAGTTATGCCTGTTGAGAATAGGGGCGGAGATCGAGTTGGGGATAAAAACAAAAATAAAAAACAAGCTTTAAAACAGTTTATTGAATCTCTAACATGTACTGAAACGCACTATTGCCGGTCAAAAACATTTAATAGAATTTATTTACCAGCTGAGTTAAGTATTACTAAACTGTGGAAAATATATAACCAAAAAATGGCCACTAATGAGCAACTTAAAGTAAAAGAATGCTTTTTTCGAGATTATTTTAATAAAAATTATAACATTGGCTTTGGCACACCAAAGACAGACTTGTGCTCTACTTGTATGCAATTTAATCTTCAAATTAAAAAAGAGCTTAATGACACAGAAAAATCTAATTTATTAGCACAACAACGGCTTCACAAATTAAGAGCCAACAGTTTTTATCAACTTCTTCAAGAAGAAAAAGACGAAATGATCTCATTTTCATTTGACTGTCAAAAGAATTTGGCATTACCAAAACTCCCGGACCAGTCCGCATACTTTAGTATGCAAATTAACTTTTACCACTTGGCCATAGTGTGTGGAACATCCAAAAGTAAGTTGACTCCAGATAATGTTAGTGCGTATGTCTGGACAGAGTTAGACCATCAGAGAAGCTCAAACGAAATTTCATCTTCTTTGCATCACATGCTGTCCAACTTTCATTTTGGGGAAAATATCAAAGTCATTCGTCTCGTTTGCGATGGATGCGGCGCACAGAACAAGAATTCTACGGTTGTCGGAATGTTAAACTATTGGCTACAGTTTGAAGCTCCAAAACATATTGAAAAAATTGAGTTAGTATTCCTAGTTGTTGGGCACTCTTACATTCCCCCTGATCGGGTATTTGGTCAAATTGAAAAAGTCTACAAACGACACACGGTAGTTGTACATCCTGATCAATACATAAATATCATCAAAAAGTTTGCTACTGTTCACAAAGTCGGAAATGACGTGATTATCAAGGATTGGAGAAGCGAAACTCAAAAGGTCTTAAAGCAACCAGGATATTGGCATTTCAAATTTCAACCTTCAAAGCGAATAATAATTACTAAACGTAAAGGTGCTCCACTGGTAAAAGGAGAAATATTTTATAAAAATGACATTTGTCAACCTAAAAGCTTATGCAAAAGGGGAAAAAATATTTCTCAGATGAACCCAAAGGTGTTGGAAACTGGGGTGGCTATTAACACAGATAAAAAACAAAGCATTTCAAAACTCTTACAAAAACACTATGGAAATGAATGGGAAAATGAAAGTGCATTGGTATTTTTCAGAGATGCATTCCATAATATTCTCGAAATGGAAAATGAAAATAAAGAAGAAGATAACTGTGAAGCAGAATCAGTTGAATTTGGTATTTAAACGTTTTCTATTGAGTTTCATGAAAAATAAAACATATTTTCAGTATAAATTGGCGTTTTTATTTTATAAAAATTAACAAGTTCAGGTGCAAAACCCGACATGCCCATATTAGTAATCAATTTTTAAAGATTACGGGAACTCCCCGATTTTCAGAATGTCTTTTAATGTTTTTCAATACTAATATTAATCAATTTAAAAAATATTTCGTTACTTATTTAGTTCAGGTAAAGTGTCTACAAGGCTTTTGTCATTATCTCAATTTTTATTTATGTGGACTTGTCGGGTTTTGAATCTAGGCGACTGATATATAAGCCGATAGGCATTTCAAATATAGGTGCCGATGAGCATTCCAGATATGGTTGCTGATAGGCATTTTAAATATAGGTGCTGATAGGCATTTCAGATGTAGTTTCCGATAGGCATTTCAAAAATTGGAGCCGATAGGCATTTCAGATATAGGTGCCGATAGGCATTTCAGATATAGTTGCCGATTGGCATTTTAAAAATAGGTGCCGATAAGCATTTCAGATATATAAGCCGATAGGCATTTCAATTATAGGTGCCGATAGGCATTTCAGATATACTTTCCGATTGGCATTTTAAAAATAGGTGCCGATAGGCATTTTAGATGTAGTTTCCGATAGGCATTTCAAAAATAGGTGCCGATAGGCATTTCAGATATAGGTGCCGACAGGCATATCAGATATAGTTGCCGATTGGCATTTTAAAAATAGGTGCCGATAGGCATTTCAGATATATAAGCCGATAGGCATTTCAAATATAGGTGCCGATGAGCATTCCAGATATGGTTGCCGATAGGCATTTCAAATATAGGTGCTGATAGGCATTTCAGATGTAGTTTCCGATAGGCATTTCAAATATAGGTGCTGATAGGCATTTCAGATGTAGTTTTCGATAGGCATTTCAAAAATAGGTGCCGATAAGCATTTTAGATATAGGTGCCGATTGTCATTTCAGATATAGTTGCCAATTGGCATTTAAAAAATAGATGCCGATAGGCATTTCAGATATAGAAGCCGATAGGCATTTCAAATATAGGTGCCGATAGGCATTGCAGATATGGTTGCCGATAGGTATTTCAAATATAGGTGCTGATAGTCATTTCAGATGTTGTTTCCGATAGGCATTTCAAAAATAGGTTCCGATAAGCATTTCAATTATAGGTGCCGATAGGCATTTCAGATATACTTTCCGATTGGCATTTTAAAAATAGGTGCCGATAGGCATTTTAGATGTAGTTTCCGATAGGCATTTCAAAAATAGGTGCCGATAGGCATTTCAGATATAGGTGCCGACAGGCATATCAGATATAGTTGCCGATTGGCATTTTAAAAATAGGTGCCGATAGGCATTTCAGATATATAAGCCGATAGGCATTTCAAATATAGGTGCCGATGAGCATTCCAGATATGGTTGCCGATAGGCATTTCAAATATAGGTGCTAATAGGCATTTCAGATGTAGTTTCCGATAGGCATTTCAAAAATTGGTGTCGATAGGCATTTCAGATATAGAAGCCGATAGGCATTTCAAATATAGGTGCCGATAGGCATTCCAGATATGGTTGCCGATAGGCATTTCAAATATAGATGCTGATAGGCATTCCGGATGTAGTTTCCGATAGGCATTTCAAAAAATGGTGCCGATAGACATTTCAGATATAGGTGCCGATAGGCATTTCAGATATAGTTACCGATTGGCATTTTAAATATAGGTGTCGACCGGCATTTCAGATATAAATGCCGAAAGGCATTTCAGATATAGGTGCCGATAGGCATTTCTGATGTGGTTGCCGATAGGCATTCCAAATATAGGTGCTGATAGGCATTTCAGATGTAGTTTTCGATAGGCATTTCAAAAATAGGTGCCGATAGGCATTTCAGATATAGGTGCCGACAGGCACTTCAGATATAATTGCCGATTGGCACTTTAAAAATAGGCGCCGATAGGTATTTCAGATATAGAAGCCGATAGGCATTTCAAATATAGGCGCCGATAGGCATTTCAGATATGGTTGCCGATAGGCATTTCAAATATAGGTGCTGATAGGCATTTCAGATGTAGTTTCCGATAGGCATTTCAAAAATAGGTGCCGATAGGCATTTCAGATATAGGTGCCGATAGGCATTTCAGATATAGTTGCCTATTGGCAATTTAAAAATAGGTGCCGATAGGCATTTCAGATATAGAAGCCGATAGGTATTTCAAATATAGGTGTCGATAGGCATTTCAGATATGATTGCCGATAGGCATTTCAAATATAGGTGCTGATAGGCATTTCAGATGTAGTTTCCGATAGGCATTTCAAAAATAGGTGCCGATAGG
Source organism: Venustoraphidia nigricollis (assembly GCA_034508555.1). Lineage (NCBI taxonomy): Eukaryota > Metazoa > Arthropoda > Insecta > Raphidioptera > Raphidiidae > Venustoraphidia > Venustoraphidia nigricollis. The sequence goes on along the minus strand of JAVRKA010001012.1, from coordinate 2,217 downwards.
CATTTCAGATATAGGTGCCGATAGGCATTTCAGATATAGTTACCGATTGGCATTTTAAAAATAGGTGCCGATAGGCATTAAAGATATAGAAGCCGATAGGGATTTTAAATATAGGTGTCGATAGGCATTTCAGATATGTTTGCCGATAAGCATTTCAAATATAGGTGCTGATAGGCATTTCAGATGTAGTTTCCGATAGGCATTTCAAAAATAGGTGCCGATAGGCATTTCAGATATAGGTGCCGATCGGCATTTCAGATATAGTTGCCGATTGGCATTTTAAAAATAGGTGCCGATAGGCATTTCAGATATATAACCCGATAGGCATGTCAAATATAGGTGCCGATGAGAGCATTCCAGATATGGTTGCCGATAGGCATTTCAAATATAGGTGCTGATAGGCATTTCAGATGTAGTTTCCGATAGGCATTTCAAAAATTAGTGTCGATAGGCATTTCAGATATAGAAGCCGATAGGCATTTCAAATATAGGTGCCGATAGGCATTCCAGATATGGTTGCCGATAGGCATTTCAAATATAGGTGCTGATAGTCATTTCAGATGTAGTTTCCGATAGGCATTTCAAAAATAGGTTCCGATAGGCATTTTAGATATAGGTGCCGATAGGCATTTCAAATATAGGTGCTGATAGGCATTTTAGATGTAGTTTTCGATAGGCATTTTAAAAATAGGTGCCGATAGGCATTTCAGATATAGGTGCCGGTAAGCACTTCAGATATAAATGCCGATTGGCATTTTAAAAATTGGTGCCGATAGGCATTTCAGATATAGAAGCCGATAGGCATTTCAAATATAGGCGCCGATAGGCATTCCAGATATGGTTGCCGATAGGCATTTCAAATATAGGTGCTGATAGGCATTTCAGATGTAGTTTCCGATAGGCATTTCAAAAATAGGTGCCGATAGGCATTTCAGATATAGGTGCTGATAGGCATTTCAGATATAGTTGCCGATTGGCATTTTAAAAATAGATGCCGATAGGCATTTCAGATATAGAAGCCGATAGTGATTTCAAATATAGGTGTCGATAGGCATTTCAGATATGGTTGCCGATAAGCATTTCAAATATAGGTGCTGATAGGCATTTCAGATGTAGTTTCCGATAGGCATTTCAAAAATAGGTGCCGATAGGCATTTCAGATATAGGTGCCGATAGGCATTTCAGATATAGTTGCCGATTGGCATTTAAAAAATGTGTGCCGATAGGCATTTCAGATATAGAAGCCGATAGGCATTTCAAATATAGGTGCCGATAGGCATTCCAGATATGGTTGCCGATAGGCATTTCAAATATAGGTGCTGATAGGCATTTTAGATGTAGTTTCCGATAGGCATTTCAAAAATTGATGCCGATAGGCATTTCGGATATAGGTGCCGATAGGCATTTCAGATATAGTTGCCGATTGGCATTTTAAAAACAGGTGCCGATAGGCATTTCAGATAATATAGAAGCCGATAGGTATTTCAAATATAGGTGTCGATAGGCATTTTAGATATGGTTGCCGATAGGCATTTCAAATATAGGTGCTGATAGTCATTTCAGATGTAGTTTCCGATAGGCATTTCAAAAATAGGTTCCGATAGGCATTTCAGATATAGGTGCCGATAGGCATTTCAGATATACTTACCGATTAGCATTTTAAAAATAGGTGCCGATAGGCATTTTAGATGTAGTTTCCGATAGGCATTTCAAAAATAGGTGCCGATAGGCATTTCAGATATAGTTGCCGATTGGCATTTTAAAAATAGGTGCCGATAGGCATTTCAGATATAGAAGCCGATAGGTATTTCAAATATAGGTGTGGATAGGCATTTCAGATATGGTTGCCGATAGGCATTTCAAGTATAGGTGCTGATAGTCATTTCAGATGTAGTTTCCGATAGGCATTTCAAAAATAGGTTCCGATAGGCATTTCAGATATAGGTGCCGATAGGCATTTCAGATATACTTACCGATTGCCATTTTAAAAATAGGTGCCGATAGGCATTTTAGATGTAGTTTCCGATAGGCATTTCAAAAATAGGTGCCGATAGGCATTTCAGATATAGGTGCCGATAGGCATATCAGATATAGTTGCCGATAGGCATTTAAAATATATGTGCCGATAGGCATTTCAAATATAGGTGTCTGACCGGCATTTCAGATATAAATGCCGAAAGGCATTTCAGATATAGGTGCCGATCAGGAATTTCTGAT
>JAVRKA010001011.1:0-32746 GCA_034508555.1 Venustoraphidia nigricollis | reverse complement strand
GTGCCGATAGGCATTTCAGATATAGGTGCCGATAGGCATTTCAGATATAGTTGCCGATTGGCATTTTAAAAATAGGTGCCAATAGGCGTTTCAGATATAGAAGCCGATAGGCATTTCAAATAGGGGTGCCGATAGGGATTCCAGATATGGTTGCCGATAGGCATTTCAAATATAGGTGCTGATAGGCATTTCAGATGTAGTTTCCGATAGGCATTTCAAAAATAGGTGCCGATAGGCATTTCAGATATAGGTGCCGATAGGCATTTCAGATATAGTTGCCGATTGGCATTTTAAAAATAGGTGCCGATAGGCATTTCAGATATAGAAGCCGATAGGCATTTCAAATATAGGTGCCGATAGGCATTCCAGATATTGGTTGCCGATAGGCTTTTCAATTATAGGTGCTGATAGGCATTTCAGATGTAGTTTATGATAGGCATTTCAAAAATAGGTGCCTATAGGCATTTCAGATATAGGTGCCGATAGGCATTTCAGATATAGTTGCCAATTGGCTTTTTAAAAATAGGTGCCGATAGGCATTTCAGATATAGAAGCGGATAGGCATTTCAAATATAGGTGCCGATAGGCATTCCAGATATGGTTGACGATAGGCATTTCAAATATAAGTGCTGATAGGCATTTCAGATGTAGTTTCCGATAGGTATTTCAAAAATAGGTACCGATAGGCATTTCAGATATAGGTGCCGATAGACATTTCAGATATAGTTGCCAATTGGCATTTTAAAAATAGGTGTCGATAGGCATTTTAGATATAGAAGCCGATAGGCATTTCAAATATAGGTGCCGATAGGCGTTTCAGATGTGGTTGCCGATAGGCATTTCAAATATTGGCGCTGATAGGCATTTCAGATGTAGTTTCCGATAGGCATTTCAAAAATAGGTGCCGATAGGCATTTCAGATATAGGTGCCGATAGGCATTACAGATATAGTTGCCGATTGGCATTTTTAAAATATGTGCCGATAGGCATTTCAGATATAGAAGCCGATAGGCATTTCAAATATAGGTGCCGATAGGCATTCCAGATATGGTTGCCGATAGGCATTTTAAATATAGGTGCTGATAGGCATTTCAGATGTAGTTTCCGATAAGCATTTCAAATATAGGTGCCGATAGGCATTTCAGATATAGGTGCCGATAGGCATTTCAGATATAGTTGCCGATTGGCATTTTAAAAATAGGTGCCGATAGGCATTCTAGATATAGAAGCCGATAGGCATTTCAAATATAGGTGCCGATAGGCATTCCAGATATGTTTGCCGATAGGCAATTCAAATATAGGTGCTGATAGGCATTTCAGATGTAGTTCCCGATAGGCATTTTAAAAATAGGTGCCGATAGGCATTTCAGATATAGGTGCCGATAGGCATTTCAGATATAGTTGCCGATTGGCATTTTTAAAATAGGTGCCGATAGGCATTTCAGATATAGAAGCCGATAGGCATTTTAAATATAGGTGCCGATAGGCATTTCAGATATGGTTGCCGATAGGCATTTCAAATATAGGTGCTGATAGGCATTTCTGATGTAGTTTCCGATAGGCATTTCAAAAATAGTTGCCGATAGGCATTTCAGATATAGGTGCCGATAGGCATTTCAGATATAGTTGCCGATTGGCATTTTAAAAATAGGTGCCGATAGGCATTTCAGATATAGAAGCCGATAGGCATTTCAAATATAGGTGCCGATAGGCATTCCAGGTATGGTTGCCGATAGGCATTTCAAATATAGGTGCTGATCAGCATTCCAGATGTAGTTTCCGATAGGCATTTCAAAAATTAGTGCCGATAGGCATTTCAGATATAGGTGCCGATAGGCATTTCAGATATAGTTACCGATTGGCATTTTAAAAATAGGTGCCGATAGGCATTCCAGATATGGTTGCCGATAGGCATTTCAAATATAGGTGCTGATAGGCATTTCAGATGTAGTTTCCGATAGGCATTTTAAAAATAGGTGCCGTAAGGCATTTCAGATATAGTTGCCGATAGGCATTTCAGATATAGTTGCCAATTAGCATTTTAAAAATAGGTGCCGATAGGCATTTCAGATATAGAAGCCGATAGGCATTTCAAATATAGGTGCCGATAGGCATTCCAGATATGGTTGCCTATAGGCATTTCAAATATAGGTGCTGATAGGCATTTTAGATGTAGTTTCCGATAGGCATTCAAAAATTGATGCCGATGGGCATTTCAGATATAGGTGCCGATAGGCATTTCAGATATAGTTGCCGATTGGCATTTTAAAACACATGCCGATAGGCATTTCAGATATAGAAGCCGATAGGTATTTCAAATATAGGTGTCGATAGGCATTTCAGATATGGTTGCCGATAGGCATTTCAAATATAGGAGCAGATAGGCATTTCAGATGTAGTTTCCGAAAGGCATTACAAAAATAGGTGCCGATAGGCATTTCAGATATAGGTGCCGATAGGCATTTCAGATATAGTTGCCGATTGGCATTTTAAAAATAGGTGCCGATAGGCATTTCAGATATAGAAGCCGATAGGCATTTCAAATATAGGTGCCGATAGGCATTCCAGATATGGTTGCCGATAGGCATTTCAAATATAAGTGCTGATAGGCATTTCAGATGTAGTTTCCGATAGTCATTTCAAAAATAGGTACCGATAGGCATTTCAGATATAGGTGCCGACAGGCATTGCAGATGTAGTTGCCAATTGGCATTTTAAAAATAGGTGCGGATAGGCAATTCAGATATAGAAGCCGATAGGCATTTCAAATATAGGTGCCGATGGGCATTCCAGATATGTTTGCCGATAGGCATTTCAAATATAGGTGCTGATAGGCATTTCAGATGTAGTTTCCGATAGGCATTTCAAAAATAGGTGCCGATAGGCATTTCAGATATAGGTGCCGATAGGCATTTCAGATATAGTTGCCGATTGGCATTTTTAAAATAGGTGCCGATAGGCATTTCAGATATAGAAGCCGATAGGCATTTTAAATATAGGTGCCGATAGGCATTTCAGATATGGTTGCCGATAGGCATTTCAAATATAGGTGCTGATAGGCATTTCAGATGTAGTTTCCGATAGGCATTTCAAAAATAGTTGCCGATAGGCATTTCAGATATAGGTGCCGATAGGCATTTCAGATATAGTTGCCAATTGGCTTTTTAAAAATAGGTGCCGATAGGCATTTCAGATATAGAAGCGGATAGGCATTTCAAATATAGGTGCCGATAGGCATTCCAGATATGGTTGACGATAGGCATTTCAAATATAAGTGCTGATAGGCATTTCAGATGTAGTTTCCGATAGGTATTTCAAAAATAGGTACCGATAGGCATTTCAGATATAGGTGCCGATAGACATTTCAGATATAGTTGCCAATTGGCATTTTAAAAATAGGTGTCGATAGGCATTTTAGATATAGAAGCCGATAGGCATTTCAAATATAGGTGCCGATAGGCGTTTCAGATGTGGTTGCCGATAGGCATTTCAAATATTGGCGCTGATAGGCATTTCAGATGTAGTTTCCGATAGGCATTTCAAAAATAGGTGCCGATAGGCATTTCAGATATAGGTGCCGATAGGCATTACAGATATAGTTGCCGATTGGCATTTTTAAAATATGTGCCGATAGGCATTTCAGATATAGAAGCCGATAGGCATTTCAAATATAGGTGCCGATAGGCATTCCAGATATGGTTGCCGATAGGCATTTTAAATATAGGTGCTGATAGGCATTTCAGATGTAGTTTCCGATAAGCATTTCAAATATAGGTGCCGATAGGCATTTCAGATATAGGTGCCGATAGGCATTTCAGATATAGTTGCCGATTGGCATTTTAAAAATAGGTGCCGATAGGCATTCTAGATATAGAAGCCGATAGGCATTTCAAATATAGGTGCCGATAGGCATTCCAGATATGTTTGCCGATAGGCAATTCAAATATAGGTGCTGATAGGCATTTCAGATGTAGTTCCCGATAGGCATTTTAAAAATAGGTGCCGATAGGCATTTCAGATATAGGTGCCGATAGGCATTTCAGATATAGTTGCCGATTGGCATTTTTAAAATAGGTGCCGATAGGCATTTCAGATATAGAAGCCGATAGGCATTTTAAATATAGGTGCCGATAGGCATTTCAGATATGGTTGCCGATAGGCATTTCAAATATAGGTGCTGATAGGCATTTCAGATGTAGTTTCCGATAGGCATTTCAAAAATAGTTGCCGATAGGCATTTCAGATATAGGTGCCGATAGGCATTTCAGATATAGTTGCCGATTGGCATTTTAAAAATAGGTGCCGATAGGCATTTCAGATATAGAAGCCGATAGGCATTTCAAATATAGGTGCCGATAGGCATTCCAGGTATGGTTGCCGATAGGCATTTCAAATATAGGTGCTGATCAGCATTCCAGATGTAGTTTCCGATAGGCATTTCAAAAATTAGTGCCGATAGGCATTTCAGATATAGGTGCCGATAGGCATTTCAGATATAGTTACCGATTGGCATTTTAAAAATAGGTGCCGATAGGCATTCCAGATATGGTTGCCGATAGGCATTTCAAATATAGGTGCTGATAGGCATTTCAGATGTAGTTTCCGATAGGCATTTTAAAAATAGGTGCCGTAAGGCATTTCAGATATAGTTGCCGATAGGCATTTCAGATATAGTTGCCAATTAGCATTTTAAAAATAGGTGCCGATAGGCATTTCAGATATAGAAGCCGATAGGCATTTCAAATATAGGTGCCGATAGGCATTCCAGATATGGTTGCCTATAGGCATTTCAAATATAGGTGCTGATAGGCATTTTAGATGTAGTTTCCGATAGGCATTCAAAAATTGATGCCGATGGGCATTTCAGATATAGGTGCCGATAGGCATTTCAGATATAGTTGCCGATTGGCATTTTAAAACAGGTGCCGATAGGCATTTCAGATATAGAAGCCGATAGGTATTTCAAATATAGGTGTCGATAGGCATTTCAGATATGGTTGCCGATAGGCATTTCAAATATAGGAGCAGATAGGCATTTCAGATGTAGTTTCCGAAAGGCATTACAAAAATAGGTGCCGATAGGCATTTCAGATATAGGTGCCGATGGGCATTTCAGATATAGTTGCCGATTGGCATTTTAAAAATAGGTGCCGATAGGCATTTCAGATATAGAAGCCGATAGGCATTTCAAATATAGGTGCCGATAGGCATTCCAGATATGGTTGCTGATAGGCATTTCAAATATAAGTGCTGATAGGCATTTCAGATGTAGTTTCCGATAGGCATTTCAAAAATAGGTACCGATAGGCATTTCAGATATAGGTGCCGACAGGCATTGCAGATGTAGTTGCCAATTGGCATTTTAAAAATAGGTGCGGATAGGCAATTCAGATATAGAAGCCGATAGGCATTTCAAATATAGGTGCCGATGGGCATTCCAGATATGGTTGCCGATAGGCATTTAAAATATAGGTGCTGATAGGCATTTCAGATGTAGTTTCCGATAGGCATTTCAAAAATAGGTTCCGATAGGCATTTCAGATATAGGTGCCGATAGGCATTTCAGATATTATAGTTGCCGATTGGCATTTTTTAATAGGTGCCAATAGGCGTTTCAGATATAGAAGCCGATAGGCATTTCAAATATAGGTGCCGATAGGCATTCCAGATATGGTTGCCGATAGGCATTTAAAATATAGGTGCTGATAGGCATTTCAGATGTTGTTTCCGATAGGCATTTCAAAAATAGGTGTTGATAGGCTTTTCAGATATAGGTGCCGATAGGCATTTCAGATATAGTTGCCGATTGGCATTTTAAAATAGGTGCCGATAGGCATTTCAGATATAAAAGCCGATAGGCATTTCAAATATAGGTGCCGATAAGCATTCCAGATATGGTTGCCGATAGGCATTTCAAATATAGGTGCTGATAGGCATTTCAGATGTAGTTTCCGATAGGCATTTCAAAAATAGGTGCCGATAGGCATTTCAGATATAGGTGCCGAAAGGCATTTCAGATAAAGTTGCCGATTGGCATTTTAAAAATAGGTGCCGATAGGCATTTCAGATATAGAAGCCGATAGGCATTTCAAATATAGGTGCCGATAGGCATTCCAGATATGGTTGCCGATAGGCATTTTAAATATAGGTGTTGATAGGCATTTCAGATGTAGTTTCCGATAAGCATTGCAAATATAGGTGCCGATAGGCATTTCAGATATAGGTGCCGATAGGCATTTCAGATATAGTTGCCGATTGGCATTTTAAAAATAGGTGCCGATAGGCATTTTAGATATAGAAGCCGATAGGCATTTCAAATATAGGTGCCGATAGGCATTCCAGATATGGTTGACGATAGGCATTTCAAATATAAGTGCTGATAGGCATTTCAGATGTAGTTTCCGATAGGTATTTCAAAAATAGGTACCGATAGGCATTTCAGATATAGGTGCCGATAGACATTTCAGATACAGTTGCCAATTGGCATTTTAAAAATAGGTGTCGATAGGCATTTCAGATATAGAAGCCGATAGGCATTTCAAATATAGGTGCCGATAGGCTTTTCAGATATGGTTGCCGATAGGCATTTCAAATATTGGCGCTGATAGGCATTTCAGATGTAGTTTCCGATAGACATTTCAAAAATAGGTGCCGATAGGCATTTCAGATATAGGTCCCGATAGGCATTACAGATATAGTTGCCGATTGGCATTTTAAAAATATGTGCCGATAGGCATTTCAGATATAGAAGCCTATAGGCATTTCAAATATAGGTGCCGATATGCTTTCCAGATATGGTTGCCGATAGGCATTTTAAATATAGGTGCTGATAGGCATTTCAGATGTAGTTTCCGATAAGCATTTCAAATATAGGTGCCGATAGGCATTTCAGATATAGGTGCCGATAGGCATTTCAGATATAGTTGCCGATTGGCATTTTAAAAATAGGTGCCGATAGGCATTTTAGATATAGAAGCCGATAGGCATTTCAAATATAGGTGCCGATAGGCATTCCAGATATGTTTGCCGATAGGCAATTCAAATATAGGTGCTGATAGGCATTTCAGATGTAGTTCCCGATAGGTATTTCAAAAATAGGTTCCGATAGGCATTTCAGATATAAGTGCCGATAGGCATTTCAGATATAGTTGCCGATTGGCATTTTAAAAATAGGTGCCGATAGGCATTTCAGATATAGAAGCCGATAGGTAATTCAATTATAGGTGTCGATAGGCATTTCAGATATAATTGACGATAGGCATTTCAAATATTGGTGCTAATAGGCATTTCAGATGTAGTTTCAGATAGGCATTTAAAAATAGGTGCCGATAGGCATTTCAGATATAGGTGCCGATAGGCATTACAGATATAGTTGCCGATTGGCATTTTAAAAATAGATGCCGATAGGCATTTCAGATATAGAAGCCAATAGGCATTTCAAATATAGGTGCCGATAGGCATTCCAGATATGGTTGCCGATAGGCATTTCAAATATAGGTGCTGATAGGCATTTCAGATGTAGTTTCCGATAGGCATTTCAAAAATAGGTGCCGATAGGCATTTCAGATATAGGTGCCGATAGGCATTTCAGATATAGTTGCCGATTGGCATTTTAAAAATAGGTGCCGATAGGCATTTCAGATATAGAAGCCGATAGGCATTTTAAATATAGGTGCCGATAGGCATTCCAGATATGGTTGCCGATAGGCATTTCAAATATAGGTGCTGATAGGCATTTCAGATGTAGTTTCCGATAGGCATTTCAAAAATAGGTGCCGATAGGCATTTCAGATATAGGTGCCGATAGGCATTTCAGATATAGTTGCCGATTGGCATTTTAAAAATAGGTGCCGATAGGCATTTCAGATATAGAAGCCGATAGGCATTTCAAATATAGGTGCCGATAGGCATTCCAGGTATGGTTGCCGATAGGCATTTCAAATATAGGTGCTGATCAGCATTCCAGATGTAGTTTCCGATAGGCATTTCAAAAATTAGTGCCGATAGGTATTTCAGATATAGGTGTCCATAGGCATTTCAGATATAGTTGCCGATTGGTATTTTAAAAATAGGTGCCGATAGGCATTTCAGATATAGAAGCCGATAGGTAATTCAATTATAGGTGTCGATAGGCATTTCAGATATGGTTGCCGATAGGCATTTCAAATATTGGTGCTGATAGGCATTTCAGATGTAGTTTCAGATAGGCATTTCAAAAATAGGTGCCGATAGGCATTTCAATTATAGGTGTCGATAGGCATTACAGATATAGTTGCCGATTGGCATTTTAAAAATAGATGCCGATAGGCATTTCAGATATAGAAGCCGATAGGTATTTCAAATATAGGTGTCGATAGGCATTTCAGATATGGTTGCCGATAGGCATTTCAAATATAGGAGCAGATAGGCATTTCAGATGTAGTTTCCGAAAGGCATTACAAAAATAGGTGCCGATAGGCATTTCAGATATAGGTGCCGATAGGCATTTCAGATATAGTTGCCGATTGGCATTTTAAAAATAGGTGCCGATAGGCATTTCAGATATAGAAGCCGATAGGCATTTCAAATATAGGTGCCGATAGGCATTCCAGATATGGTTGCCGATAGGCATTTCAAATATAGGTGCTGATAGGCATTTTAGATGTAGTTTCCGATAGGCATTTCAAAAATAGGTGCCGATAGGCATTTCAGATATAGGTGCCGATAGGCATTTCAGATATAGTTGCCGATTGGCATTTTAAAAATAGGTGCCAATAGGCGTTTCAGATATAGAAGCCGATAGGCATTTCAAATAGGGGTGCCGATAGGGATTCCAGATATGGTTGCCGATAGGCATTTCAAATATAGGTGCTGATAGGCATTTCAGATGTAGTTTCCGATAGGCATTTCAAAAATAGGTGCCGATAGGCATTTCAGATATAGGTGCCGATAGGCATTTCAGATATAGTTGCCGATTGGCATTTTAAAATAGGTGCCGATAGGCATTTCAGATATAGAAGCCGATAGGCATTTCAAATATAGGTGCCGATAGGCATTCCAGATATTGGTTGCCGATAGGCTTTTCAATTATAGGTGCTGATAGGCATTTCAGATGTAGTTTATGATAGGCATTTCAAAAATAGGTGCCTATAGGCATTTCAGATATAGGTGCCGATAGGCATTTCAGATGTAGTTGCCAATTGGCTTTTTAAAAATAGGTGCCGATAGGCATTTCAGATATAGAAGCGGATAGGCATTTCAAATATAGGTGCCGATAGGCATTCCAGATATGGTTGACGATAGGCATTTCAAATATAAGTGCTGATAGGCATTTCAGATGTAGTTTCCGATAGGTATTTCAAAAATAGGTACCGATAGGCATTTCAGATATAGGTGCCGATAGACATTTCAGATATAGTTGCCAATTGGCATTTTAAAAATAGGTGTCGATAGGCATTTTAGATATAGAAGCCGATAGGCATTTCAAATATAGGTGCCGATAGGCGTTTCAGATGTGGTTGCCGATAGGCATTTCAAATATTGGCGCTGATAGGCATTTCAGATGTAGTTTCCGATAGGCATTTCAAAAATAGGTGCCGATAGGCATTTCAGATATAGGTGCCGATAGGCATTACAGATATAGTTGCCGATTGGCATTTTTAAAATATGTGCCGATAGGCATTTCAGATATAGAAGCCGATAGGCATTTCAAATATAGGTGCCGATAGGCATTCCAGATATGGTTGCCGATAGGCATTTTAAATATAGGTGCTGATAGGCATTTCAGATGTAGTTTCCGATAAGCATTTCAAATATAGGTGCCGATAGGCATTTCAGATATAGGTGCCGATAGGCATTTCAGATATAGTTGCCGATTGGCATTTTAAAAATAGGTGCCGATAGGCATTCTAGATATAGAAGCCGATAGGCATTTCAAATATAGGTGCCGATAGGCATTCCAGATATGTTTGCCGATAGGCAATTCAAATATAGGTGCTGATAGGCATTTCAGATGTAGTTCCCGATAGGCATTTTAAAAATAGGTGCCGATAGGCATTTCAGATATAGGTGCCGATAGGCATTTCAGATATAGTTGCCGATTGGCATTTTTAAAATAGGTGCCGATAGGCATTTCAGATATAGAAGCCGATAGGCATTTTAAATATAGGTGCCGATAGGCATTTCAGATATGGTTGCCGATAGGCATTTCAAATATAGGTGCTGATAGGCATTTCTGATGTAGTTTCCGATAGGCATTTCAAAAATAGTTGCCGATAGGCATTTCAGATATAGGTGCCGATAGGCATTTCAGATATAGTTGCCGATTGGCATTTTAAAAATAGGTGCCGATAGGCATTTCAGATATAGAAGCCGATAGGCATTTCAAATATAGGTGCCGATAGGCATTCCAGGTATGGTTGCCGATAGGCATTTCAAATATAGGTGCTGATCAGCATTCCAGATGTAGTTTCCGATAGGCATTTCAAAAATTAGTGCCGATAGGCATTTCAGATATAGGTGCCGATAGGCATTTCAGATATAGTTACCGATTGGCATTTTAAAAATAGGTGCCGATAGGCATTCCAGATATGGTTGCCGATAGGCATTTCAAATATAGGTGCTGATAGGCATTTCAGATGTAGTTTCCGATAGGCATTTTAAAAATAGGTGCCGTAAGGCATTTCAGATATAGTTGCCGATAGGCATTTCAGATATAGTTGCCAATTAGCATTTTAAAAATAGGTGCCGATAGGCATTTCAGATATAGAAGCCGATAGGCATTTCAAATATAGGTGCCGATAGGCATTCCAGATATGGTTGCCTATAGGCATTTCAAATATAGGTGCTGATAGGCATTTTAGATGTAGTTTCCGATAGGCATTCAAAAATTGATGCCGATGGGCATTTCAGATATAGGTGCCGATAGGCATTTCAGATATAGTTGCCGATTGGCATTTTAAAACACATGCCGATAGGCATTTCAGATATAGAAGCCGATAGGTATTTCAAATATAGGTGTCGATAGGCATTTCAGATATGGTTGCCGATAGGCATTTCAAATATAGGAGCAGATAGGCATTTCAGATGTAGTTTCCGAAAGGCATTACAAAAATAGGTGCCGATAGGCATTTCAGATATAGGTGCCGATAGGCATTTCAGATATAGTTGCCGATTGGCATTTTAAAAATAGGTGCCGATAGGCATTTCAGATATAGAAGCCGATAGGCATTTCAAATATAGGTGCCGATAGGCATTCCAGATATGGTTGCCGATAGGCATTTCAAATATAAGTGCTGATAGGCATTTCAGATGTAGTTTCCGATAGGCATTTCAAAAATAGGTACCGATAGGCATTTCAGATATAGGTGCCGACAGGCATTGCAGATGTAGTTGCCAATTGGCATTTTAAAAATAGGTGCGGATAGGCAATTCAGATATAGAAGCCGATAGGCATTTCAAATATAGGTGCCGATGGGCATTCCAGATATGTTTGCCGATAGGCATTTCAAATATAGGTGCTGATAGGCATTTCAGATGTAGTTTCCGATAGGCATTTCAAAATAGGTGCCGATAGGCATTTCAGATATAGGTGCCGATAGGCATTTCAGATATAGTTGCCGATTGGCATTTTTAAAATAGGTGCCGATAGGCATTTCAGATATAGAAGCCGATAGGCATTTTAAATATAGGTGCCGATAGGCATTTCAGATATGGTTGCCGATAGGCATTTCAAATATAGGTGCTGATAGGCATTTCAGATGTAGTTTCCGATAGGCATTTCAAAATAGTTGCCGATAGGCATTTCAGATATAGGTGCCGATAGGCATTTCAGATATAGTTGCCAATTGGCTTTTAAAAATAGGTGCCGATAGGCATTTCAGATATAGAAGCGGATAGGCATTTCAAATATAGGTGCCGATAGGCATTCCAGATATGGTTGACGATAGGCATTTCAAATATAAGTGCTGATAGGCATTTCAGATGTAGTTTCCGATAGGTATTTCAAAAATAGGTACCGATAGGCATTTCAGATATAGGTGCCGATAGACATTTCAGATATAGTTGCCAATTGGCATTTTAAAAATAGGTGTCGATAGGCATTTTAGATATAGAAGCCGATAGGCATTTCAAATAATATAGGTGCCGATAGGCGTTTCAGATGTGGTTGCCGATAGGCATTTCAAATATTGGCGCTGATAGGCATTTCAGATGTAGTTTCCGATAGGCATTTCAAAAATAGGTGCCGATAGGCATTTCAGATATAGGTGCCGATAGGCATTACAGATATAGTTGCCGATTGGCATTTTTAAAATATGTGCCGATAGGCATTTCAGATATAGAAGCCGATAGGCATTTCAAATATAGGTGCCGATAGGCATTCCAGATATGGTTGCCGATAGGCATTTTAAATATAGGTGCTGATAGGCATTTCAGATGTAGTTTCCGATAAGCATTTCAAATATAGGTGCCGATAGGCATTTCAGATATAGGTGCCGATAGGCATTTCAGATATAGTTGCCGATTGGCATTTTAAAAATAGGTGCCGATAGGCATTCTAGATATAGAAGCCGATAGGCATTTCAAATATAGGTGCCGATAGGCATTCCAGATATGTTTGCCGATAGGCAATTCAAATATAGGTGCTGATAGGCATTTCAGATGTAGTTCCCGATAGGCATTTTAAAAATAGGTGCCGATAGGCATTTCAGATATAGGTGCCGATAGGCATTTCAGATATAGTTGCCGATTGGCATTTTTAAAATAGGTGCCGATAGGCATTTCAGATATAGAAGCCGATAGGCATTTTAAATATAGGTGCCGATAGGCATTTCAGATATGGTTGCCGATAGGCATTTCAAATATAGGTGCTGATAGGCATTTCAGATGTAGTTTCCGATAGGCATTTCAAAAATAGTTGCCGATAGGCATTTCAGATATAGGTGCCGATAGGCATTTCAGATATAGTTGCCGATTGGCATTTTAAAAATAGGTGCCGATAGGCATTTCAGATATAGAAGCCGATAGGCATTTCAAATATAGGTGCCGATAGGCATTCCAGGTATGGTTGCCGATAGGCATTTCAAATATAGGTGCTGATCAGCATTCCAGATGTAGTTTCCGATAGGCATTTCAAAAATTAGTGCCGATAGGCATTTCAGATATAGGTGCCGATAGGCATTTCAGATATAGTTACCGATTGGCATTTTAAAAATAGGTGCCGATAGGCATTCCAGATATGGTTGCCGATAGGCATTTCAAATATAGGTGCTGATAGGCATTTCAGATGTAGTTTCCGATAGGCATTTTAAAAATAGGTGCCGTAAGGCATTTCAGATATAGTTGCCGATAGGCATTTCAGATATAGTTGCCAATTAGCATTTTAAAAATAGGTGCCGATAGGCATTTCAGATATAGAAGCCGATAGGCATTTCAAATATAGGTGCCGATAGGCATTCCAGATATGGTTGCCTATAGGCATTTCAAATATAGGTGCTGATAGGCATTTTAGATGTAGTTTCCGATAGGCATTCAAAAATTGATGCCGATGGGCATTTCAGATATAGGTGCCGATAGGCATTTCAGATATAGTTGCCGATTGGCATTTTAAAACAGGTGCCGATAGGCATTTCAGATATAGAAGCCGATAGGTATTTCAAATATAGGTGTCGATAGGCATTTCAGATATGGTTGCCGATAGGCATTTCAAATATAGGAGCAGATAGGCATTTCAGATGTAGTTTCCGAAAGGCATTACAAAAATAGGTGCCGATAGGCATTTCAGATATAGGTGCCGATAGGCATTTCAGATATAGTTGCCGATTGGCATTTTAAAAATAGGTGCCGATAGGCATTTCAGATATAGAAGCCGATAGGCATTTCAAATATAGGTGCCGATAGGCATTCCAGATATGGTTGCTGATAGGCATTTCAAATATAAGTGCTGATAGGCATTTCAGATGTAGTTTCCGATAGGCATTTCAAAAATAGGTACCGATAGGCATTTCAGATATAGGTGCCGACAGGCATTGCAGATGTAGTTGCCAATTGGCATTTTAAAAATAGGTGCGGATAGGCAATTCAGATATAGAAGCCGATAGGCATTTCAAATATAGGTGCCGATGGGCATTCCAGATATGGTTGCCGATAGGCATTTAAAATATAGGTGCTGATAGGCATTTCAGATGTAGTTTCCGATAGGCATTTCAAAAATAGGTTCCGATAGGCATTTCAGATATAGGTGCCGATAGGCATTTCAGATATTATAGTTGCCGATTGGCATTTTTTAATAGGTGCCAATAGGCGTTTCAGATATAGAAGCCGATAGGCATTTCAAATATAGGTGCCGATAGGCATTCCAGATATGGTTGCCGATAGGCATTTAAAATATAGGTGCTGATAGGCATTTCAGATGTTGTTTCCGATAGGCATTTCAAAAATAGGTGTTGATAGGCTTTTCAGATATAGGTGCCGATAGGCATTTCAGATATAGTTGCCGATTGGCATTTTAAAATAGGTGCCGATAGGCATTTCAGATATAAAAGCCGATAGGCATTTCAAATATAGGTGCCGATAAGCATTCCAGATATGGTTGCCGATAGGCATTTCAAATATAGGTGCTGATAGGCATTTCAGATGTAGTTTCCGATAGGCATTTCAAAAATAGGTGCCGATAGGCATTTCAGATATAGGTGCCGAAAGGCATTTCAGATAAAGTTGCCGATTGGCATTTTAAAAATAGGTGCCGATAGGCATTTCAGATATAGAAGCCGATAGGCATTTCAAATATAGGTGCCGATAGGCATTCCAGATATGGTTGCCGATAGGCATTTTAAATATAGGTGTTGATAGGCATTTCAGATGTAGTTTCCGATAAGCATTGCAAATATAGGTGCCGATAGGCATTTCAGATATAGGTGCCGATAGGCATTTCAGATATAGTTGCCGATTGGCATTTTAAAAATAGGTGCCGATAGGCATTTTAGATATAGAAGCCGATAGGCATTTCAAATATAGGTGCCGATAGGCATTCCAGATATGGTTGACGATAGGCATTTCAAATATAAGTGCTGATAGGCATTTCAGATGTAGTTTCCGATAGGTATTTCAAAAATAGGTACCGATAGGCATTTCAGATATAGGTGCCGATTGGCATTTTAAAAATAGGTGCCGATAGGCATTTTAGATATAGAAGCCGATAGGCATTTCAAATATAGGTGCCGATAGGCTTTTCAGATATGGTTGCCGATAGGCATTTCAAATATTGGCGCTGATAGGCATTTCAGATGTAGTTTCCGATAGACATTTCAAAAATAGGTGCCGATAGGCATTTCAGATATAGGTCCCGATAGGCATTACAGATATAGTTGCCGATTGGCATTTTAAAAATATGTGCCGATAGGCATTTCAGATATAGAAGCCTATAGGCATTTCAAATATAGGTGCCGATATGCTTTCCAGATATGGTTGCCGATAGGCATTTTAAATATAGGTGCTGATAGGCATTTCAGATGTAGTTTCCGATAAGCATTTCAAATATAGGTGCCGATAGGCATTTCAGATATAGGTGCCGATAGGCATTTCAGATATAGTTGCCGATTGGCATTTTAAAAATAGGTGCCGATAGGCATTTTAGATATAGAAGCCGATAGGCATTTCAAATATAGGTGCCGATAGGCATTCCAGATATGTTTGCCGATAGGCAATTCAAATATAGGTGCTGATAGGCATTTCAGATGTAGTTCCCGATAGGTATTTCAAAAATAGGTTCCGATAGGCATTTCAGATATAGGTGCCGATAGGCATTTCAGATATAGTTGCCGATTGGCATTTTAAAAATAGGTGCCGATAGGCATTTCAGATATAGAAGCCGATAGGTAATTCAATTATAGGTGTCGATAGGCATTTCAGATATAATTGACGATAGGCATTTCAAATATTGGTGCTAATAGGCATTTCAGATGTAGTTTCAGATAGGCATTTAAAAATAGGTGCCGATAGGCATTTCAGATATAGGTGCCGATAGGCATTACAGATATAGTTGCCGATTGGCATTTTAAAAATAGATGCCGATAGGCATTTCAGATATAGAAGCCAATAGGCATTTCAAATATAGGTGCCGATAGGCATTCCAGATATGGTTGCCGATAGGCATTTCAAATATAGGTGCTGATAGGCATTTCAGATGTAGTTTCCGATAGGCATTTCAAAAATAGGTGCCGATAGGCATTTCAGATATAGGTGCCGATAGGCATTTCAGATATAGTTGCCGATTGGCATTTTAAAAATAGGTGCCGATAGGCATTTCAGATATAGAAGCCGATAGGCATTTTAAATATAGGTGCCGATAGGCATTCCAGATATGGTTGCCGATAGGCATTTCAAATATAGGTGCTGATAGGCATTTCAGATGTAGTTTCCGATAGGCATTTCAAAAATAGGTGCCGATAGGCATTTCAGATATAGGTGCCGATAGGCATTTCAGATATAGTTGCCGATTGGCATTTTAAAAATAGGTGCCGATAGGCATTTCAGATATAGAAGCCGATAGGCATTTCAAATATAGGTGCCGATAGGCATTCCAGGTATGGTTGCCGATAGGCATTTCAAATATAGGTGCTGATCAGCATTCCAGATGTAGTTTCCGATAGGCATTTCAAAAATTAGTGCCGATAGGTATTTCAGATATAGGTGCCCATAGGCATTTCAGATATAGTTGCCGATTGGTATTTTAAAAATAGGTGCCGATAGGCATTTCAGATATAGAAGCCGATAGGTAATTCAATTATAGGTGTCGATAGGCATTTCAGATATGGTTGCCGATAGGCATTTCAAATATTGGTGCTGATAGGCATTTCAGATGTAGTTTCAGATAGGCATTTCAAAAATAGGTGCCGATAGGCATTTCAATTATAGGTGTCGATAGGCATTACAGATATAGTTGCCGATTGGCATTTTAAAAATAGATGCCGATAGGCATTTCAGATATAGAAGCCAATAGGCATTTCAAATATAGGTGCCGATAGGCATTCCAGATATGGTTGCCGATAGACATTTCAAATATAGGTGCTGATAGGCATTTCAGATGTAGTTTCCGATAGGCATTTCAAAAATAGGTGCCGATAGGCATTTCAGATATAGGTGCCGATAGGCATTTTAGATATAGAAGCCGATAGGCATTTCAAATATAGGTGCCGATAGGCATTCCAGATATGTTTGCCGATAGGCAATTCAAATATATGTGCTGATAGGCATTTCAGATGTAGTTCCCGATAGGCATTTCAAAAATAGGTGCCGATAGGCATTTCAGATATAGGTGCCGATAGGCATTTCAGATATAGTTGCCGATTGGCATTTTAAAAATAGGTGCCGATAGGCATTTCAGATATAGAAGCTGATAGGCATTTCAAATATAGGTGCCGATAGGCATTCCAGATATGGTTGCCGATAGGCATTTCAAATATAGGTGCTGATAGGCATTTCAGATGTAGTTTCCGATAGGCATTTCAAAAATTGGTGCCGATAGGTATTTCAGATATAGGTGCCGATAGGCATTTCAGATATAGTTGCCGATTGGCATTTTAAAAATAGGTGCCGATAGGCATTTCAGATATAGAAGCCGATAGGTAATTCAATTATAGGTGTCGATAGGCATTTCAGATATGGTTGCCGATAGGTATTTCAAATATTGGTGCTGATAGGCATTTCAGATGTAGTTTCAGATAGGCATTTCAAAAATAGGTGCCGATAGGCATTTGAGATATAGGTGCCGATAGGCATTACAGATATAGTTGCCGATTGGCATTTTAAAAATAGATGCCGATAGGCATTTCAGATATAGAAGCCAATAGGCATTTCAAATATAGGTGCCGATAGGCATTCCAGATATGGTTGCCGATAGGCATTTCAAATATAGGTGCTGATAGGCATTTCAGATGTAGTTTCCGATAGGCATTTCAAAAATAGGTGCCGATAGGCATTTCAGATATAGGTGCCGATAGGCATTTCAGATATAGTTGCCGATTGGCATTTTAAAAATAGGTGCCGATAGGCATTTCAGATATAGAAGCCGATAGGCATTTCAAATATAGGTGCCGATAGGCATTCCAGGTATGGTTTCCGATAGGCATTTCAAAAATTGGTGCCGATAGGCATTTCAGATATAGGTGCCGATAGGCATTTCAGATATAGTTACCGATTGGCATTTTAAAAATAGGTGCCGATAGGCATTCTAAATATGGTTGCCGATAGGCATTTCAAATATAGGTGCTGATAGGCATTTCAGATGTAGTTTCCGATAGGCATTTTAAAAATTGATGCCGATAGGCATTTCAGATATAGGTGCCGATAGGCATTTCAGATATAGTTGCCGATTGGCATTTAAAAACAGGTGCCGATACGCATTTCAGATATAGAAGCCGATAGGTATTTCAAATATAGGTGCCGATAGGCCATCCAGATATGGTTGCCTATAGGCATTTCAAATATAGGTGCTGATAGGCATTTTAGATGTAGTTTCCGATAGGCATTTCAAAAATTGATGCCGATAGGCATTTCAGATATAGGTGCCGATAGGCATTTCAGATATAGTTGCCGATTGGCATTTAAAAACAGGTGCCGATACGCATTTCAGATATAGAAGCCGATAGGTATTTCAAATATAGGTGTCGATAGCTATTGCAGATATGGTTGCCGATAGGCATTTCAAATATAGGAGCAGATAGGCATTTCAGATGTAGTTTCCGAAAGGCATTACAAAAATAGATGCCGATATGCATTTCAAATAAAGGTGCTGATAGGCATTTAAGATATAGTTGCCGATTGGCATTTTAAAAATAGGTGCCGATAGGCATTTCAGATATAGAAGCCGATAGGCATTTTAAATATAGGTGCCGATAGGCATTCCATATATGGTTGCCGATAGGCATTTCAAATATAGGTGCTGATAGGCATTTAAGATATAGTTGCCGATTGGCATTTTAAAAATAGGTGCCGATAGGCATTTTGGATGTAGTTTCCGATAGGCATTTCAAAAATAGGTGCCGATAGGCATTTCAGATATAGGTGCCGATAGGCATATCAGATATAGTTGCCGATAGGCATTTAAAATATAGGTGCCGATAGGCATTTCAAATATAGGTGTCGATAAGCATTTCAGATATAAATGCCGAAAGGCATTTCAGATATAGGTGCCGATAGGAATTTCTGATGTGGTTGCCGATAGGCATTTCAAATATAGGTGCTGATAGGCATTTCAGATGTAGTTTTCGATAGGCATTTCAAAAATAGGTGCCGATAGGCATTTCAGATATAGGTGCCGATAGGCACTTCAGATATAGTTGCCGATAGGCATTTTAAAAATAGGTGCCGATAGGCATTTCAGATATAGAAGCCGATAGGCATTTCAAATATAGGTGCCGATAGGCATTCCAGATATGGTTGCCGATAGGTATTTCAAATATAGGTGCTGATAGGCATTTCAGATGTAGTTTCCGATAGGCATTTCAAAAATAGGTGCCAATAGGCATTTCAGATATAGGTGCCGATAGGCATTTCAGATATAGTTGCCGATTGGCATTTTTAAAATAGGTGCCGATGGGCATTTTAGATATTGAAGCCGATAGGCATTTCAAATGTAGGTGCCGATAGGCATTCCAGATATGGTTGCCGATAGGCATTTCAAATATAAGTGCTGAAAGGCATTTCAGATGTAGTTTCTGATAGGCATTTCAAAAATTGGTGCCGATAGGCATTTCAGATATAGTTGCCGATTGGCACTTTAAAAATAGGTGCCGCTAGGCATTTCAGATATAAAAGCCGATAGGTATTTCAAATATAGGTGTCGATAGGCATTTCAGATATGGTTGCCGATAGGCATTTCAAATATTGGTGTTGATAGGCATTTCAGATGTAGTTTCCGATAGGCATTTTAAAAATAGGTGCCGATAGGCATTTCAGATATAGGTGCCGATAGGCATTTCAGATATAGTTGCCGATTGGCATTTTAAAAATAGGTGCCGATAGGCATTTCAGATATAGAAGCCGATAGGCATTTCAAATATAGGTGCCGGTAGGCATTCCAGATATGGTTGCCGATAGGCATTTCAAATATATGAGCAGATACGCATTTCAGATGTAGTTTCCAAAAGGCATTTCAAAAATAGGTGCCGTTAGGCATTTCAGATATAGGTGCCGATAGGCATTTCAGATATAGTTGCCGATTGGCATTTTAAAAATATGTGCCGATAGGCATTTCAGATATAGAAGCCTATAGGCATTTCAAATATAGGTGCCGATATGCTTTCCAGATATGGTTGCCGATAGGCATTTTAAATATAGGTGCTGATAGGCATTTCAGATGTAGTTTCCGATAAGCATTTCAAATATAGGTGCCGATAGGCATTTCAGATATAGGTGCCGATAGGCATTTCAGATATAGTTGCCGATTGGCATTTTAAAAATAGGTGCCGATAGGCATTTTAGATATAGAAGCCGATAGGCATTTCAAATATAGGTGCCGATAGGCATTCCAGATATGTTTGCCGATAGGCAATTCAAATATAGGTGCTGATAGGCATTTCAGATGTAGTTCCCGATAGGTATTTCAAAAATAGGTTCCGATAGGCATTTCAGATATAGGTGCCGATAGGCATTTCAGATATAGTTGCCGATTGGCATTTTAAAAATAGGTGCCGATAGGCATTTCAGATATAGAAGCCGATAGGTAATTCAATTATAGGTGTCGATAGGCATTTCAGATATAATTGACGATAGGCATTTCAAATATTGGTGCTAATAGGCATTTCAGATGTAGTTTCAGATAGGCATTTCAAAAATAGGTGCCGATAGGCATTTCAGATATAGGTGCCGATAGGCATTACAGATATAGTTGCCGATTGGCATTTTAAAAATAGATGCCGATAGGCATTTCAGATATAGAAGCCAATAGGCATTTCAAATATAGGTGCCGATAGGCATTCCAGATATGGTTGCCGATAGGCATTTCAAATATAGGTGCTGATAGGCATTTCAGATGTAGTTTCCGATAGGCATTTCAAAAATAGGTGCCGATAGGCATTTCAGATATAGGTGCCGATAGGCATTTCAGATATAATTGCCGATTGGCATTTTAAAAATAGGTGCCGATAGGCATTTCAGATATAGAAGCCGATAGGCATTTTAAATATAGGTGCCGATAGGCATTCCAGATATGGTTGCCGATAGGCATTTCAAATATAGGTGCTGATAGGCATTTCAGATGTAGTTTCCGATAGGCATTTCAAAAATAGGTGCCGATAGGCATTTCAGATATAGGTGCCGATAGGCATTTCAGATATAGTTGCCGATTGGCATTTTAAAAATAGGTGCCGATAGGCATTTCAGATATAGAAGCCGATAGGCATTTCAAATATAGGTG
The DNA here is from genome assembly GCA_034508555.1 of Venustoraphidia nigricollis. NCBI lineage: Eukaryota > Metazoa > Arthropoda > Insecta > Raphidioptera > Raphidiidae > Venustoraphidia > Venustoraphidia nigricollis. The sequence goes on along the minus strand of JAVRKA010001011.1, from coordinate 11,352 downwards.
CCGATAGGCATTCCAGGTATGGTTGCCGATAGGCATTTCAAATATAGGTGCTGATCAGCATTCCAGATGTAGTTTCCGATAGGCATTTCAAAAATTAGTGCCGATAGGTATTTCAGATATAGGTGCCCATAGGCATTTCAGATATAGTTGCCGATTGGCATTTTAAAAATAGGCGCCGATAGGCATTTCAGATATAGAAGCCGATAGGTAATTCAATTATAGGTGTCGATAGGCATTTCAGATATGGTTGCCGATAGGCATTTCAAATATTGGTGCTGATAGGCATTTCAGATGTAGTTTCAGATAGGCATTTCAAAAATAGGTGCCGATAGGCATTTCAGATATAGGTGCCGATAGGCATTACAGATATAGTTGCCGATTGGCATTTTAAAAATAGATGCCGATAGGCATTTCAGATATAGAAGCCAATAGGCATTTCAAATATAGGTGCCGATAGGCATTCCAGATATGGTTGCCGATAGACATTTCAAATATAGGTGCTGATAGGCATTTCAGATGTAGTTTCCGATAGGCATTTCAAAAATAGGTGCCGATAGGCATTTCAGATATAGGTGCCGATAGGCATTTTAGATATAGAAGCCGATAGGCATTTCAAATATAGGTGCCGATAGGCATTCCAGATATGTTTGCCGATAGGCAATTCAAATATAGGTGCTGATAGGCATTTCAGATGTAGTTCCCGATAGGCATTTCAAAAATAGGTGCCGATAGGCATTTCAGATATAGGTGCCGATAGGCATTTCAGATATAGTTGCCGATTGGCATTTTAAAAATAGGTGCCGATAGGCATTTCAGATATAGAAGCCGATAGGCATTTCAAATATAGGTGCCGATAGGCATTCCAGATATGGTTGCCGATAGGCATTTCAAATATAGGTGCTGATAGGCATTTCAGATGTAGTTTCCGATAGGCATTTCAAAAATTGGTGCCGATAGGTATTTCAGATATAGGTGCCGATAGGCATTTCAGATATAGTTGCCGATTGGCATTTTAAAAATAGGTGCCGATAGGCATTTCAGATATAGAAGCCGATAGGTAATTCAATTATAGGTGTCGATAGGCATTTCAGATATGGTTGCCGATAAGTATTTCAAATATTGGTGCTGATAGGCATTTCAGATGTAGTTTCAGATAGGCATTTCAAAAAGAGGTGCCGATAGGCATTTCAGATATAGGTGCCGATAGGCATTACAGATATAGTTGCCGATTGGCATTTTAAAAATAGATGCCGATAGGCATTTCAGATATAGAAGCCAATAGGCATTTCAAATATAGGTGCCGATAGGCCTTCCAGATATGGTTGCCGATAGGCATTTCAAATATAGGTGCTGATAGGCATTTCAGATGTAGTTTCCGATAGGCATTTCAAAAATAGGTGCCGATAGGCATTTCAGATATAGGTGCCGATAGGCATTTCAGATATAGTTGCCGATTGGCATTTTAAAAATAGGTGCCGATAGGCATTTCAGATATAGAAGCCGATAGGCATTTCAAATATAGGTGCCGATAGGCATTCCAGGTATGGTTTCCGATAGGCATTTCAAAAATTGGTGCCGATAGGCATTTCAGATATAAGTAGGTGCCGATAGGCATTTCAGATATAGTTACCGATTGGCATTTTAAAAATAGGTGCCGATAGGCATTCTAGATATGGTTGCCGATAGGCATTTCAAATATAGGTGCTGATAGGCATTTCAGATGTAGTTTCCGATAGGCATTTTAAAAATTGATGCCGATAGGCATTTCAGATATAGGTGCCGATAGGCATTTCAGATATAGTTGCCGATTGGCATTTAAAAACAGGTGCCGATACGCATTTCAGATATAGAAGCCGATAGGTATTTCAAATATAGGTGCCGATAGGCCATCCAGATATGGTTGCCTATAGGCATTTCAAATATAGGTGCTGATAGGCATTTTAGATGTAGTTTCCGATAGGCATTTCAAAAATTGATGCCGATAGGCATTTCAGATATAGTTGCCGATTGGCATTTAAAAACAGGTGCCGATACGCATTTCAGATATAGAAGCCGATAGGTATTTCAAATATAGGTGTCGATAGCTATTGCAGATATGGTTGCCGATAGGCATTTCAAATATAGTAGCAGATAGGCATTTCAGATGTAGTTTCCGAAAGGCATTACAAAAATAGGTGCCGATAGGCATTTCAAATATAGGTGCTGATAGGCATTTAAGATATAGTTGCCGATTGGCATTTTAAAAATAGGTGCCGATAGGCATTTCAGATATAGTTGCCGATTGGCATTTTAAAAATAGGTGCCGATAGGCATTTCAGATATAGAAGCCGATAGGCATTTCAAATATAGGTGCCGATAGGCATTCCATATATGGTTGCCGATAGGCTTTTCAAATATAGGTGCTGATAGGCATTTAAGATATAGTTGCCGATTGGCATTTTAAAAATAGGTGCCGATAGGCATTTTAGATGTAGTTTCCGATAGGCATTTCAAAAATAGGTGCCGATAGGCATTTCAGATATAGGTGCCGATAGGCATATCAGATATAGTTGCCGATAGGCATTTAAAATATAGGTGCCGATAGGCATTTCAAATATAGGTGTCGATAAGCATTTCAGATATAAATGCCGAAAGGCATTTCAGATATAGGTGCCGATAGGAATTTCTGATGTGGTTGCCGATAGGCATTTCAAATATAGGTGCTGATAGGCATTTAAGATGTAGTTTTCGATAGGCATTTCAAAAATAGGTGCCGATAGGCATTTCAGATATAGGTGCCGATAGGCACTTCAGATATAGTTGCCGATAGGTATTTTAAAAATAGGTGCCGATAGGCATTGCAGATATAGAAGCCGATAGGCATGTCAAATATAGGTGCCGATAGGCATTCCAGATATGGTTGCCGATAGGCATTTCAAATATAGGTGCTGATAAGCATTTCAGATGTAGTTTCCGATAGGCATTTCAAAAATAGGTGCCAATAGGCATTTCAGATATAGGTGCCGATAGGCATTTCAGATATAGTTGCCGATTGGCATTTTTAAAATAGGTGCCGATGGGCATTTTAGATATTGAAGCCGATAGGCATTTCAAATGTAGGTGCCGATAGGCATTCCAGATATGGTTGCCGATAGGCATTTCAAATATAAGTGCTGAAAGGCATTTCAGATGTAGTTTCTGATAGGCATTTCAAAAATTGGTGCCGATAGGCATTTCAGATATAGTTGCCGATTGGCACTTTAAAAATAGGTGCCGCTAGGCATTTCAGATATAGAAGCCGATAGGTATTTCAAATATAGGTGTCGATAGGCATTTCAGATATGGTTGCCGATAGGCATTTCAAATATTGGTGTTGATAGGCATTTCAGATGTAGTTTCCGATAGGCATTTCAAAAATAGGTGCCGATAGGCATTTCAGATATAGGTGCCGATAGGCATTTCAGATATAGTTGCCGATTGGCATTTTAAAAATAGGTGCCGATAGGCATTTCAGATATAGAAGCCGATAGGTATTTCAAATATAGGTGCCGGTAGGCATTCCAGATATGGTTGCCGATAGGCATTTCAAATATATGAGCAGATACGCATTTCAGATGTAGTTTCCAAAAGGCATTTCAAAAATAGGTGCCGTTAGGCATTTCAGATATAGGTGCCGATAGGCATTTCAGATATAGTTGCCGATTGGCATTTTAAAAATAGGTGCCGATAGGCAATTCAGATATAGAAGCCGATAGGCATTTCAAATATAGGTGCCGATAAGCATTCCAGATATGGTTGCCGATAGGGATTTCAAATATAGGTGCTGATAGGCATTACAGATGTAGTTTCCGATAGGCATTTCAAAAATTGGTGCCGATAGGCATATCAGATATAGGTGCCGATAGGCATTTCAGATATAGTTGCCGATTGGCATTTTAAAAATAGGTGCCGATAGGCATTTCAGATATAGAAGCCGAAAGGCATTTCAAATATAGGTGCCGATAAGCATTCCAGATATGGTTGCCGATAGGCATTTCAAATATAGGTGATGATAGGCATTCCAGATGTAGTTTCCGATAGGCATTTCAAGAATTGGTGCCGATAGGCATTTCAGATATAGTTGCCGATTGGCATTTAAAAACAGGTGCCGATACGCATTTCAGATATAGAAGCCGATAGGTATTTCAAATATAGGTGTCGATAGCTATTGCAGATATGGTTGCCGATAGGCATTTCAAATATAGGAGCAGATAGGCATTTCAGATGTAGTTTCCGAAAGGCATTACAAAAATAGGTGCCGATATGCATTTCAAATATAGGTGCTGATAGGCATTTAAGATATAGTTGCCGATTGGCATTTTAAAAATAGGTGCCGATAGGCATTTCAGATATAGTTGCCGATTGGCATTTTAAAAATAGGTGCCGATAGGCATTTCAGATATAGAAGCCGATAGGCATTTCAAATATAGGTGCCGATAGGCATTCCATATATGGTTGCCGATAGGCATTTCAAATATAGGTGCTGATAGGCATTTAAGATATAGTTGCCGATTGGCATTTTAAAAATAGGTGCCGATAGGCATTTTAGATGTAGTTTCCGATAGGCATTTCAAAAATAGGTGCCGATAGGCATTTCAGATATAGGTGCCGATAGGCATATCAGATATAGTTGCCGATAGGCATTTAAAATATAGGTGCCGATAGGCATTTCAAATATAGGTGTCGATAAGCATTTCAGATATAAATGCCGAAAGGCATTTCAGATATAGGTGCCGATAGGAATTTCTGATGTGGTTGCCGATAGGCATTTCAAATATAGGTGCTGATAGGCATTTCAGATGTAGTTTTCGATAGGCATTTCAAAAATAGGTGCCGATAGGCATTTCAGATATAGGTGCCGAACGGCACTTCAGATATAGTTGCCGATAGGCATTTTAAAAATAGGTGCCGATAGGCATTTCAGATATAGAAGCCGATAGGCATTTCAAATATAGGTGCCGATAGGCATTCCAGATATGGTTGCCGATAGGTATTTCAAATATAGGTGCTGATAGGCATTTCAGATGTAGTTTCCGATAGGCATTTCAAAAATAGGTGCCAATAGGCATTTCAGATATAGGTGCCGATAGGCATTTCAGATATAGTTGCCGATTGGCATTTTTAAAATAGGTGCCGATGGGCATTTTAGATATTGAAGCCGATAGGCATTTCAAATGTAGGTGCCGATAGGCATTCCAGATATGGTTGCCGATAGGCATTTCAAATATAAGTGCTGAAAGGCATTTCAGATGTAGTTTCTGATAGGCATTTCAAAAATTGGTGCCGATAGGCATTTCAGATATAGTTGCCGATTGGCACTTTAAAAATAGGTGCCGCTAGGCATTTTAGATATAAAAGCCGATAGGTATTTCAAATATAGGTGTCGATAGGCATTTCAGATATGGTTGCCGATAGGCATTTCAAATATTGGTGTTGATAGGCATTTCAGATGTAATTTCCGATAGGCATTTTAAAAATAGGTGCCGATAGGCATTTCAGATATAGGTGCCGATAGGCATTTCAGATATAGTTGCCGATTGGCATTTTAAAAATAGGTGCCGATAGGCATTTCAGATATAGAAGCCGATAGGCATTTCAAATATAGGTGCCGGTAGGCATTCCAGATATGGTTGCCGATAGGCATTTCAAATATATGAGCAGATACGCATTTCAGATGTAGTTTCCAAAAGGCATTTCAAAAATAGGTGCCGTTAGGCATTTCAGATATAGGTGCCGATAGGCATTTCAGATATAGTTGCTGATTGGCATTTTAAAAATATGTGCCGATAGGCATTTCAGATATAGAAGCCTATAGGCATTTCAAATATAGGTGCCGATATGCTTTCCAGATATGGTTGCCGATAGGCATTTTAAATATAGGTGCTGATAGGCATTTCAGATGTAGTTTCCGATAAGCATTTCAAATATAGGTGCCGATAGGCATTTCAGATATAGGTGCCGATAGGCATTTCAGATATAGTTGCCGATTGGCATTTTAAAAATAGGTGCCGATAGGCATTTTAGATATAGAAGCCGATAGGCATTTCAAATATAGGTGCCGATAGGCATTCCAGATATGTTTGCCGATAGGCAATTCAAATATAGGTGCTGATAGGCATTTCAGATGTAGTTCCCGATAGGTATTTCAAAAATAGGTTCCGATAGACATTTCAGATATAGGTGCCGATAGGCATTTCAGATATAGTTGCCGATTGGCATTTTAAAAATAGGTGCCGATAGGCATTTCAGATATAGAAGCCGATAGGTAATTCAATTATAGGTGTCGATAGGCATTTTAAATATAATTGACGATAGGCATTTCAAATATTGGTGCTAATAGGCATTTCAGATGTAGTTTCAGATAGGCATTTCAAAAATAGGTGCCGATAGGCATTTCAGATATAGGTGCCGATAGGCATTACAGATATAGTTGCCGATTGGCATTTTAAAAATAGATGCCGATAGGCATTTCAGATATAGAAGCCAATAGGCATTTCAAATATAGGTGCCGATAGGCATTCCAGATATGGTTGCCGATAGGCATTTCAAATATAGGTGCTGATAGGCATTTCAGATGTAGTTTCCGATAGGCATTTCAAAAATAGGTGCCGATAGGCATTTCAGATATAGGTGCCGATAGGCATTTCAGATATAGTTGCCGATTGGCATTTTAAAAATAGGTGCCGATAGGCATTTCAGATATAGAAGCCGATAGGCATTTTAAATATAGGTGCCGATAGGCATTCCAGATATGGTTGCCGATAGGCATTTCAAATATAGGTGCTGATAGGCATTTCAGATGTAGTTTCCGATAGGCATTTCAAAAATAGGTGCCGATAGGCATTTCAGATATAGGTGCCGATAGGCATTTCAGATATAGTTGCCGATTGGCATTTTAAAAATAGGTGCCGATAGGCATTTCAGATATAGAAGCCGATAGGCATTTCAAATATAGGTGCCGATAGGCATTCCAGGTATGGTTGCCGATAGGCATTTCAAATATAGGTGCTGATCAGCATTCCAGATGTAGTTTCCGATAGGCATTTCAAAAATTAGTGCCGATAGGTATTTCAGATATAGGTGCCCATAGGCATTTCAGATATAGTTGCCGATTGGCATTTTAAAAATAGGCGCCGATAGGCATTTCAGATATAGAAGCCGATAGGTAATTCAATTATAGGTGTCGATAGGCATTTCAGATATGGTTGCCGATAGGCATTTCAAATATTGGTGCTGATAGGCATTTCAGATGTAGTTTCAGATAGGCATTTCAAAAATAGGTGCCGATAGGCATTTCAGATATAGGTGCCGATAGGCATTACAGATATAGTTGCCGATTGGCATTTTAAAAATAGATGCCGATAGGCATTTCAGATATAGAAGCCAATAGGCATTTCAAATATAGGTGCCGATAGGCATTCCAGATATGGTTGCCGATAGACATTTCAAATATAGGTGCTGATAGGCATTTCAGATGTAGTTTCCGATAGGCATTTCAAAAATAGGTGCCGATAGGCATTTCAGATATAGGTGCCGATAGGCATTTTAGATATAGAAGCCGATAGGCATTTCAAATATAGGTGCCGATAGGCATTCCAGATATGTTTGCCGATAGGCAATTCAAATATAGGTGCTGATAGGCATTTCAGATGTAGTTCCCGATAGGCATTTCAAAAATAGGTGCCGATAGGCATTTCAGATATAGGTGCCGATAGGCATTTCAGATATAGTTGCCGATTGGCATTTTAAAAATAGGTGCCGATAGGCATTTCAGATATAGAAGCCGATAGGCATTTCAAATATAGGTGCCGATAGGCATTCCAGATATGGTTGCCGATAGGCATTTCAAATATAGGTGCTGATAGGCATTTCAGATGTAGTTTCCGATAGGCATTTCAAAAATTGGTGCCGATAGGTATTTCAGATATAGGTGCCGATAGGCATTTCAGATATAGTTGCCGATTGGCATTTTAAAAATAGGTGCCGATAGGCATTTCAGATATAGAAGCCGATAGGTAATTCAATTATAGGTGTCGATAGGCATTTCAGATATGGTTGCCGATAAGTATTTCAAATATTGGTGCTGATAGGCATTTCAGATGTAGTTTCAGATAGGCATTTCAAAAAGAGGTGCCGATAGGCATTTCAGATATAGGTGCCGATAGGCATTACAGATATAGTTGCCGATTGGCATTTTAAAAATAGATGCCGATAGGCATTTCAGATATAGAAGCCAATAGGCATTTCAAATATAGGTGCCGATAGGCCTTCCAGATATGGTTGCCGATAGGCATTTCAAATATAGGTGCTGATAGGCATTTCAGATGTAGTTTCCGATAGGCATTTCAAAAATAGGTGCCGATAGGCATTTCAGATATAGGTGCCGATAGGCATTTCAGATATAGTTGCCGATTGGCATTTAAAAATAGGTGCCGATAGGCATTTCAGATATAGAAGCCGATAGGCATTTCCAAATATAGGTGCCGATAGGCATTCCAGGTATGGTTTCCGATAGGCATATCAAAAATTGGTGCCGATAGGCATTTCAGATATAGTTACCGATTGGCATTTTAAAAATAGGTGCCGATAGGCATTCTAGATATGGTTGCCGATAGGCATTTCAAATATAGGTGCTGATAGGCATTTCAGATGTAGTTTCCGATAGGCATTTTAAAAATTGATGCCGATAGGCATTTCAGATATAGGTGCCGATAGGCATTTCAGATATAGTTGCCGATTGGCATTTAAAAACAGGTGCCGATACGCATTTCAGATATAGAAGCCGATAGGTATTTCAAATTATAGGTGCCGATAGGCCATCCAGATATGGTTGCCTATAGGCATTTCAAATATAGGTGCTGATAGGCATTTTAGATGTAGTTTCGATAGGCATTTCAAAAATTGATGCCGATAGGCATTTCAGATATAGTTGCCGATTGGCATTTAAAACAGGTGCCGATACGCATTTCAGATATAGAAGCCGATAGGTATTTCAAATATAGGTGTCGATAGCTATTGCAGATATGGTTGCCGATAGGCATTTCAAATATAGTAGCAGATAGGCATTTCAGATGTAGTTTCCGAAAGGCATTACAAAAATAGGTGCCGATAGGCATTTCAAATATAGGTGCTGATAGGCATTTAAGATATAGTTGCCGATTGGCATTTTAAAAATAGGTGCCGATAGGCATTTCAGATATAGTTGCCGATTGGCATTTAAAAATAGGTGCCGATAGGCATTTCAGATATAGAAAGCCGATAGGCATTTCAAATATAGGTGCCGATAGGCATTCCATATATGGTTGCCGATAGGCATTTCAAATATAGGTGCTGATAGGCATTTAAGATATAGTTGCCGATTGGCATTTTTAAAAATAGGTGCCGATAGGCATTTTAGATGTAGTTTCCGATAGGCATTTCAAAAATAGGTGCCGATAGGCATTTCAGATATAGGTGCCGATAGGCATATCAGATATAGTTGCCGATAGGCATTTAAAATATAGGTGCCGATAGGCATTTCAAATATAGGTGTCGATAAGCATTTCAGATATAAATGCCGAAAGGCATTTCAGATATAGGTGCCGATAGGAATTTCTGATGTGGTTGCCGATAGGCATTTCAAATATAGGTGCTGATAGGCATTTCAGATGTAGTTTTCGATAGGCATTTCAAAAATAGGTGCCGATAGGCATTTCAGATATAGGTGCCGATAGGCACCTTCAGATATAGTTGCCGATAGGTATTTTAAAAAATAGGTGCCGATAGGCATTTCAGATATAGAAGCCGATAGGCATTTCAAATATAGGTGCCGATAGGCATTCCAGATATGGTTGCCGATAGGCATTTCAAATATAGGTGCTGATAAGCATTTCAGATGTAGTTTCCGATAGGCATTTCAAAAATAGGTGCCAATAGGCATTTCAGATATAGGTGCCGATAGGCATTTCAGATATAGTTGCCGATTGGCATTTTTAAAATAGGTGCCGATGGGCATTTTAGATATTGAAGCCGATAGGCATTTCAAATGTAGGTGCCGATAGGGCATTCCAGATATGGTTGCCGATAGGCATTTCAAATATAAGTGCTGAAAGGCATTTCAGATGTAGTTTCTGATAGGCATTTCAAAAATTGGTGCCGATAGGCATTTCAGATATAGTTGCCGATTGGCACTTTAAAAATAGGTGCCGCTAGGCATTTCAGATATAGAAGCCGATAGGTATTTCAAATATAGGTGTCGATAGGCATTTCAGATATGGTTGCCGATAGGCATTTCAAATATTGGTGTTGATAGGCATTTCAGATGTAGTTTCCGATAGGCATTTCAAAAATAGGTGCCGATAGGCATTTCAGATATAGGTGCCGATAGGCATTTCAGATATAGTTGCCGATTGGCATTTTAAAAATAGGTGCCGATAGGCATTTCAGATATAGAAGCCGATAGGTATTTCAAATATAGGTGCCGGTAGGCATTCCAGATATAGTTGCCGATAGGCATTTCAAATATATGAGCAGATACGCATTTCAGATGTAGTTTCCAAAAGGCATTTCAAAAATAGGTGCCGTTAGGCATTTCAGATATAGGTGCCGATAGCATTTCAGATATAGTTGCCGATTGGCATTTTAAAAATAGGTGCCGATAGGCAATTCAGATATAGAAGCCGATAGGCATTTCAAATATAGGTGCCGATAAGCATTCCAGATATGGTTGCCGATAGGGATTTCAAATATAGGTGCTGATAGGCATTACAGATGTAGTTTCCGATAGGCATTTCAAAAATTGGTGCCGATAGGCATATCAGATATAGGTGCCGATAGGCATTTCAGATATAGTTGCCGATTGGCATTTTAAAAATAGGTGCCGATAGGCATTTCAGATATAGAAGCCGAAAGGCATTTCAAATATAGGTGCCGATAAGCATTCCAGATATGGTTGCCGATAGGCATTTCAAATATAGGTGATGATAGGCATTCCAGATGTAGTTTCCGATAGGCATTTCAAGAATTGGTGCCGATAGGCATTTCAGATATAGTTGCCGATTGGCATTTAAAAACAGGTGCCGATACGCATTTCAGATATAGAAGCCGATAGGTATTTCAAATATAGGTGTCGATAGCTATTGCAGATATGGTTGCCGATAGGCATTTCAAATATAGGAGCAGATAGGCATTTCAGATGTAGTTTCCGAAAGGCATTACAAAAATAGGTGCCGATATGCATTTCAAATATAGGTGCTGATAGGCATTTAAGATATAGTTGCCGATTGGCATTTTAAAATAGGTGCCGATAGGCATTTCAGATATAGTTGCCGATTGGCATTTTAAAAATAGGTGCCG